>JABGLY010000590.1:0-101324 GCA_013623525.1 Fusarium dimerum
TCCTCCACCTCCCCTACCTCCCAACTCCGGGTCCCAATCCGCTGGTCCTCCACTTCCCCAAGCTTCTGGAGGACGTGCGGCCATGCTGGGCGATATCCAGAAGGCCGGAGGCATTGGATCCCTCAAGAAGGTCGATCGATCACAGATTCGTGATCGCAGCCAGGCCCAAGTTGGCTCCGGTGACACAGGTGGTGGAAGTGCTGCTGCTGGAGGTGCTCCTGCAGCTCCAGGAGGCGGTGGCGGGATGGCTGATGCCTTGGCCGCTGCTCTACAAAAGCGAAAGGAGAAGGTTTCCAAAAGTGGTAAGTGTTGTTCTCAATTTCTTGTACATAATATCTCATTACTGACTTGATTTGTAGACGATGAAAGTGACAACGATGACTGGTAAAGGACAAGGTGCACGATGCAAGATAAGACCCAGAAAGACATGTAAACTCAACGGCAGCTTTCATGCTCACATTCTCAGTTGGAAATTAGGAAGCAAAATCAGTTCAACGATACCATGGTTTAGGACTTTTTGAGATACCTTGGTGGCAATGTCTATTTGGGAACCCTTCTATATAGCTATCTTGATTTCAGATGGCAGCGTTGTCATAAAGGGGACAAGAAATGAGACCAACCTGTTGGGACCAATCTCGCATGGTGTTTGGAGTTTTTATACTCTTCAACTTGTATGCCTTGACATCCCCTCCTCGCAAGTAGTTGTTGGCATGATATGTCTCACTGAATCCTTTGATCAAACAGGCTGGTGCGAAGCAAAATCATTAGAAAAAAGTTTGGCATTTTCTGTCTTGTCTAACCCGTGCTTTTCCACCCAGACGATGTGCGATGATCGTGACGCCAAGATATCATAAACGTCAAGTACAACGTTACCAATAGAGAGCAAGACAAAACCCAAAGGCAAGCAAAACTAGAAGGATAAGATAAAAGGAGACAAAATTTTGGACGACGAACCGTGACGTCCCTCCCACCACGGCCATCTAAACTCCACAGCAACTACTGTCGTGGGACCTGAAACCACAGAGAGCAAGTCCCGGATCAAAGGTTTGAGAGAGAAGACAGTATCAACAACGCCGGCCCCGAAAGCTGCCTGAGGCAATTTTCTTGGCCGGGACATCGGGGGCTCAGTAGAGGGAAAGGTTTGCAAAGGTTGAAAGGCAACCTTGACGAATGGAGATATAGAGAGGTTTCTCTTAAATATCGTCAATGTCGACCTCCTTCTTGCCACCGGGACCAGCGTCAGATTCCTCGTCTGAATCAGCGTCACCGAACTCGAAGTAGGCCTCGCCATCCTCGCCCTGGCCGAAGGAGTCGGTCTCGTTGATCTTTGCGTTCTCGGGAAGCTCGCCGTAGGACTTGAGAGTACGGGCCTCATCGGCGGTGTACTTGAGGATGACGTCGCCCTTGTTGTCCTGGAAATCTCGGAGGGAGAGGAGGATGATATCGCCCTGGTTGATCCAAACCTTCTTTCGCATCTTTCCACGAATCTGTTTCAAGTTAGAAAGGTTTCGCGTGAGCCATCGCAAATGGCAACGCAACCAAGTGCAGAGGCACAATCTCTCTTGTACTTACGTTGGCGAGACGCTTGCTGCCGTCGAAGCACAAAGCCTCTAGACGACCGTTACCAAGCATCTTGACGACCTGAGCATACTCCTGGCCATCCTCCTTGAAGGTGAGCTCTCGTCGCTGGTCATCGTTCTCCTTGGTACCACGTCTGCGGTTCTTACCACCCTGTAGAAGCAATCATGTTAGCAAGGTGATATTGGGCGGCTTTTGGGAGGCAATGGAAAGGGTTGACGATAGTGGGGGCGGGGCATTTTCTGAGCGAAGAACGAGCGCGGAAAATGCGCCTAGAATGAGGAGTGTGGACTGTGAAAAAAAGAATATCGTACTTTTCCCTTGTTCTTAGGCATGTTGCTAGCTTGTGATGTGGTTGAAGTTGTTGATGAGAGAAGAAGAAAGAGGTTGGTTGTGTGGGGAGAGAGAAACAAATGGTGATGTTGTTGTGGTGTCGCAGGGGAGTGGATTTTTCCAAGTTTCGCCTGCTGACTTTCTTTTGAATTGATCGGCTGGATGGGAAAGAACTGGAACTTTGGGCACCCTGAACAAGGATGCAGGCAGAATGAGTCAAAGGCAAGTGGCTGAGCGATAATAGGTGACTCTATTCTCACCCCATTTTGTGAAACTGCTCCAAGTACCCCGCTAACGCATAACTCATCAGGCAAGTGCGCTTACAGCCCAAGATACAACCAAAATGAAGCCCGCTTAGCAATAGCACAGCCACATGTGGCATAGTTCCTCATTATGATTGTGAACTTCTCATCCTGGCTCATCATGTCTACAACATAAGCCTGGACGATAGAATTCGAGACATCTACTGCAAGAAGATGCAAGAGATCTCCCACGACCATCTAATATTGGCATAGTAGATTTGCGCAAACGAATAGCAGTTGCGGGACGCTGTGACACCCAACAAAAGTCTACTCTTTTCCTTATACCATGATTCTATCCCAACCGATCTTTCAATCATGAGATTAACTCGAACTTGCGCTTGGCCGAAATTCATAACGAAACCAGCCGTACCCCTCCGGCGCCTATACTCGACGGCGACAGCTACACCTTGTACATCATCACAGCGAAACCCCAAGTCTCGATCAGGGACTGGATCAAGCACTTCAAGCACCACAACGCGGCACTATACGAGCAACTCACAAGAACGGCCACTACCGAAAACTGACAAATACACCAACAAGAGCTCAGTCAAAACTCAGCCCAAGGCCAAAAAGAAAAAATTCGAGAACGCTATTGTGCCACAAAATGCCAAAAAGTTCATGGGTCTCGATGGCAAGCTCTTGACGACACCAGACAACTGGGCCTTCTTCCAGGAGACTGGGATTGAACCCAATAACGCAAGGATAGGCCGACTTCTTCTCCCCACGGACAACAACCGCATCACCGCCAATTTCTCACTCAGGGTTGGGTATAGTCCACTGCACATCCTCAGTCCCTACCACCTCGCCTACTTTAGCCCGAACGGCCACCCCCTCGTCGAGACGATCAAGGCCAAATACCGTCTCCAGGTCCAGCAGCAGCCAGTATGGGTACACACAGTTGTTCGAAGTGACCAGCCTGCAATCGTGAGGGGAGTCATCTCAAGAAGACTCAAAGCAGCTTTCTACTCGGCCATGAAGGAGCTGGGGTACCCTGAGTCCGGAGTCAAAGGCACAGTTATGATAACGATATATGACCCGGCAAGAGCAGCTAGAAATCCTGCACACATATTCGGTGACGCGCTTGCCAAGGCGGTGGATAAGGCATGGAAGGACGCAAAGAGAAAAAAGCCAGAGGCAAAGAAGGTTAAGAAGCCGGTGTGGTAACAGCATATGAGCAACCTACTGCAATGGAGGAATGGAGGAGACGTATGAACTTGAGGATGAGGAAATATGTCGGAAATATTTCCTTGCTCAGAACTATGCATAAACTGTACAATAGTTGATACCAGGCTAGGTTATGTATCTATCCACTGTTTTCTTGTGTTATATCTGTATACATTATTATAATTGTGTTAAGCCGCAGAAGTTTTGATGCTTAGTATCTAGTTTAATCAGTAACGGCTGGCCAACTTTTCAGATGAGCCGCCATGCTCAACGCAATTTTTTTTTTTCCTTTTTAAAATAAAAGTTAAGAAAGCAGGGAAGAGGGATAATAATAAGTCATGACAATAGCGACATTCCAGGACGCCGCATGATCCATTTATTGCGATGTTCGAGCACCTTAGGTAGTGGTGAGTGAATACAGGTATAGATATCAACTTAGAGAAGCAATTGGTGAAGGGAGGACTACAAGATACCTACATCCTCCAGGCTTACAGGATCGTGATTCAATATTAGTACCTGGATACTTCTGTGAGAAATTCTGGTGCAGGGACTTGAAGTGCTTGGAAATATATCAAGGGACCCGGGTATGGTGCCCTTAATTAAACCCCCTGTAGGAACGTGGCTTGTTGCGCGTGCCTTGCCTAGGTAGGTACCTAGGTAGTAGGTACAGTAGTAGGTTAGTACTACTAAGGTACCAGTAGCTGTACTGTACGCCTCGAGGCTGTTTGAACAAAAAGTGAACATCGGTTTTATCTACACTTCAATGCCCGACTTGACATCAAACAGCACTTCTCTCCTGTCTTGTTCGTCCACTTTTCGTTACTCTTCAGACATAGAAGCTGCCTACCGAGTCTCCAACGCACGGACCTGAATTTCTTTTGATCTACAAGCACTGTCTTTTTTGTTCTACCATCATTGTCTTCTAAAGGGTGACCACCTCATGTTTACCTATTTGAATCAGAGTTAAAACCAGGATATCAACCTAGCAACCACCCTCTTTCATCTCAACCTGGCCTTCACCAACTGCTTGATTTCCTCCCGCCAGACTTCGACATCGTCACGAGATCGAGAAATGCCCCCAACGAGACACGGGAAGAATCATGGCTGCAGTTAACGAGGTGCTGTCGGAATGGTATGAGAAGTTCCAGAAAATCCCAGCCGAAAGCCATTTGTTATGCCCGCGAACAGACGACGAGGATGAAGAGGATTACAAGACGTTTGACGACCCGCACTCCCAGATCACGGTCGAGGAGAAGAAGAAACGTATAGAGCAGGGTCAAGAAAGGCTCGAGATCACGTACTGGAACAGCTTGATTTTTGGATTTGACAAGCAGGATGCTGGAAAATGGCTTGACGAGTTCACAAAAAGGCTTGAGGATTCTCTCAAGTACTGCGCTGAGTGTGTGCTCAACTGGCACATGAAGCGTAAGTACATGCTGCAACAGTTTTCAGAGTAAGTATGCACTCTGCATCCACAAACACAGCCATGTTGACAATTTCACAGACGCTGGAACGAAGAAGCTGTTGGCGAGATTCATTCATTATTCGACAATCTAGACATCAAGCGAATCGACCACAACCTTACCTGGGCCAAGCAATACATCGAGAAGATCGAAACGACCGGAGCAACGTTCAAGAAGTCACAGTTCGGAGCGCACCTATCTGAAGTCCATATCTCCGTGTATGAAGCCTTGTGCTGCATCCCTTACATGGCCGATTCAAACCACAGACTCACTTTCCAGTATGTGTTTCAACGCCTCCAGGGCAAAAGTGGCCTCAAGCTGGGGACAAAGGATCCCCTGCCGGGTATGGCATATTTCATCTTCGATCAGAAGAACGAGGATCGCCGTAAATGGGCAATGGAAAATTGGAAAAACCTCGACAGCGGTGCGATGACATTGGATCAGTTTGACTGGGCCGTGAGCGGCGGCCTCGCGAGCGCCATAGACGATATCAGCCGGAAGGATCTTGCTGCCCCAACGACTGAGGTCTTTCTCGAGATCGAGCAGTTCTGGCAGGGGTTTTATGAGATTCTGAGAACTCTCAGCGTCGACATCATCCTCCAACGTTTGCGAAGTCTGGAGCTGAGGCCCGGCAGCTTCAACATTTACGATTTGCTATTCCGCCATATCCAGTTCTGCCATTCCGAGGGAGTTTTGGTTATCACTATCAACGTGTTGAAAAGCCTTCTCGAGAAGGCTCCGAAAGCATTTTGGGACGTTATTGGCGACGCACGTCCTAATGTCATCGCAGACTTGATCTTCAGCAGTCCAGTCTACAAGAGCTTACTCCGCCAGTCTCTAGACGACTTCTGGACTGGTTCTGTCACGGAATCTTCTTCACGTGTGCCGTTTCCCACCTCATGGGTCGAGCCCCTGCTACGGTCTCTAGATCACAACCGGAGATATGACGCCTGTGAAGTGCTTATGCACACCCTTTTCGAGTCGTTGGCCAAGGATCCCAGTATCGGAGAACCAGGTCAGGCTGCCTGTATAAGAGCCGGGTTTGACGCCTTCCATTTTACAATGACAACCTTCCTGGATCCTGGAACCAAGATTGGTGCTGGCACAACTCATCTTTGGGCTAGCGGTGCTTTTAACCTAGTGATGAACTATAAGGGCCTCATTCTGAAGAATCTGCGTGCCCCTACCGGTAGTCTCGAAGGCTGGCAAACATTTCAGGTAGCAAACGCGGCTAGGAGACTTATGCAGGTGGCAATGAAGCTGGACATGAAGATTTTTGCCGAGGAGTACATTGCCTGTCTCGAGGGCAAGGAGCTGCAATCAGCCATCATCAGAAAATCCAAGACCTTCTGGGATGGTATCGTAGAGATGTTTGATATATCGTCGGAGCAAATCAGCCTTGCAAGGGACGTGCTTGTATCACTTGAGCCTCTGATCGGGATCGAGCAGGTCAGACCACTCAAGAACGGCGATGGGAAATTGACCCAGTCCAGTCGAAAGTTCAATGAGGCTCTTACTGGAACTGTGGATGCTCTCAGCTCAGTGCTTGGAAGAATGTCTGAGCTCGATGCCACTGACCTCAACAGCTTGTTCGATGATCGCCTAGCCTTCCAAGATACCATCGGGCTTTCTGCCCACGGTGAGCCGGATTTAGCCGAAGCTGCCGTTGGGTTGTTGAAAAGCTGGACTGGTGAAGTGTCTCGTAGCGAAGCATTCCAGCAACTATCCCAACTGCACCCAGAGCAGACACTCTCCTCCATCGTATGGACGTTAGAAAAGGTCCTCAAGCCGCCCTTTCCATGGGGTCCTATCAGACTCATCCTTAACATGAGTCGAGATGTTCTCCGTGGACTTACCGACCCGTCTTCGGGTGTGCTTCGCACCAAAACCCTTGAGCCAGTGTCTGCTGCCAAAGTCTTGCGATGGTGGAGTGAGTCGTGGCGCTTTGTTTCGACTTCTTGCAGAAACATCGAGAATTGGTCTCGGTACATCCAGAATGCAGTCATGACAGAGTTCTGCCGTGAAATTATGGAACTTGCTGAGGCTCTCGTCGCTGAGGATGGTCTCATCACCTCAACCATTGCCAAGTCCCTCAAAAAGGAGGAAAAGGACATGATGTCTCAAATTCTGGTACCGGCGAAACAGCACTTCAGTGGCATGGAAAACATGATTCGTCTAAAGGATAGATGGCTCATCGATGTCACCGTTCGTGTATTGTGCAAGATCCTCACTCGTTTACGGGAGAACAACCTCGAGATTCATGCCGCCTCTCGCAAGCTCATAACAGATGCTTGTCTACCGACTTCGATTCCGGGAAAATATGTTCGGTCTACCAATCTCACGGATCAGCAACGAGCAGAACTTCTGGAGGCACTTGGTCAGACGGATGACGAGGTTCAAATTTATCAACTTGGCGTTGCTTCTGGGACTTCTGATTCGGCTGTTCAGATATCGAACAAAACCAAGGTGCAGAGTAGGCTTGATGCATGGTCAAAGGGACCTGCGTCTACTGTGGCCAAGCCCGTCAGATCGAACCGCGATGATGTTTTGGAGCTCAGCAAGTCCATTGACAACCCTATCCTCAGGCAACTCGAGGCCCAGGAGGCAAGGGAGGCGAAGGCCGCAAAGGCTGCTGCAAAGGTGGCAGCCAAGTCTAAAATCAACAAGGCTCCGGTCATTCCTAATCAGAAGTCGATCACTGCTTTGAAAGAGAGTAGGCAAAGAGCAAAGGAGGAAAAGAAGAGGCGAGATGCTGAGGCAATCGCTAAAGCCAAAGCACTGCGAGGAGAGACTGTCCCCGGCGAAGGCTCCGGCCTCCTTGGCCTCAAAGCCTCAGGGAAAGACCATAGCCGAAGTGAGATTATGGTGCATAGTGATGATGAAGACTCCGACTTGGAGTCAGATGAGTCCGACGCTGACAATCAGCTTGCTGCACTGAGCACTGGCGGACCCAAGATGTTGGATGATGCTGAGAGGCAACGACAGCAAGCTTTGCGTGACAAGCTTCGCAAGCCTGTGAAAAAGATCAAGCAACAGCGATCCGTAAAGGATATGAGGGCCAGGCTTACGCCTCCCATGGACTACCTGCACAACACAATTTTGGCTTGGGACATCTTCCACGAAGGCAATGATCCGCCTAATGGTCCGAAGGGGTCTTCTGTTGCAAGCAAATACTCCGATCCAGCTTCATATGAGGCCACCTTCTTCCCCCTGTTGGCTTCAGAGGCCTGGCGATCTTTCGTTACAGCCAAGGACGAGATGACCTCTTCACCGTTTGGTATGAAGATTGCGAGTCGTGCAAGTGTTGATAGTTACCTGGAAGTCACCTACACTATGCCAATGACCCAGAACAAAGACCGAGGTGTCTACGATGGTGACATTCTGCTCGTTTCTGAATCAGAGACCCCTTTGAGCGAGCCTAGCGCCCGCCACTGTCTGGCCCGAGTGCATCGCATCACGTACAAGAAGAACTTGATTGAGATCACCTATCGCGTTGCTTCTCGCGGTAACCCTCTAGCCCAGAGCCTCACCCCCGGTGTTAATGTATATGGCATCAAGATAACGAATATGGCGACGATCGAGCGAGAGTATGCGGCGCTCAAGAGCTTACAACACTACGACCTTATGGACGAGATTCTCAAGGCAGAGCCCTCACCAATCTTGCAATACGGGCAGGAGAAGGTCGACAACTGCATGGAGAACTATGCTCTGAACCGCGGACAAGCCATGGCTGTTCTGGGAGCCTACGACAACGATGGTTTCACTCTGATTCAGGGGTAAGTACGCGTGTCTGTGTATATCAAGCCGTTACTAACATGATGCAGTCCTCCCGGAACTGGTAAAACGAAGACTATCGTGGCGATGGTCGGTTCTTTGCTGTCAGAACAACTCAGCCAGGCCAATAGCTCAGGGGTCCCAGTGGGTGTTTCTCAGCGGCCCAATGGTCAAACGGCAGCAACTCCACAGACGCGGAAGAAGCTTCTGGTCTGCGCTCCCAGTAACGCAGCTGTAGACGAGCTGGTGCTGCGTCTCAAGGCTGGAGTGAAGACAATATCCGGCAAGACGAAAAACATCAATGTAGTCCGTCTTGGTAGAAGCGATGCCATAAACGCGGGAGTCAAGGATGTAACTCTTGACGAGCTAGTCAAAGCACGGCTCGAGGGTGACACTACAAAGGAAAAGGCCAAGGAAGACCGAGACAAGCTTCACGAAAACGCAGGCAAGATCAAAGAACAGCTGTCGCATCTTCGACCACAGCTCGAGGCGGCTCAAGCCGATGAGGATCGAACGGTGTACGATCGCTTGTCAAGAGAGTTTGCCGAACTGAAGAAGCAGCAGGCCAACATCGGCAGACAGATCGACGCGATCAAAGACAGCGGCACGTCTGTTGCACGAGAAATGGATCTTCGTCGTCGTCAGATTCAACAGGAAATTCTCAATGCATCCCATGTTCTGTGCGCCACCCTGAGTGGTAGCGGCCACGAGATGTTCAAGAATTTGGATGTTGAATTCGAGACTGTCATTATCGACGAAGCCGCGCAATGTGTAGAGCTCAGCGCGCTGATCCCTCTCAAGTACGGTTGCTACAAGTGTATCCTGGTCGGAGATCCCAAGCAGCTGCCGCCTACTGTGTTGTCGCAGTCCGCTGCCAAATTTGGGTACGACCAGAGTCTGTTTGTGCGCATGCAGCAGAACCACGCCAAATCTGTGCATTTGTTGGACATGCAGTATCGTATGCACCCCGAGATTAGCCTGTTCCCCAGCAGGGAATTCTACGAGGGCCAGCTTCAGGATGGCCAGAACATGATGGAGCTACGTCAGCAGCCGTGGCATAAGAGTGCGCTACTCGGGCCGTACCGTTTCTTCGATGTTCAGGGTGTGCAAGAGCGTGGGCGCAAGGGGCAGTCCCTTGTCAACACCAAAGAACTGGATGTTGCTCTGCAGATGTTTGAGCGCTTCAGCAGAGAGTACAACGAGTGCGACTTGACTGGCAAGATTGGCATTATCACCCCGTACAAGGCTCAGTTGTACGAACTTAGAAGCCGGTTTACTGCGCGCTTCGGTGAGAACATCACCAACATCATCGAGTTCAACACGACAGATGCCTTCCAGGGTCGCGAGTGTGAAATCATTATCTTTTCGTGTGTACGAGCAAGTTCTACTGGAGGTATCGGTTTCATGACCGATATCCGACGTATGAACGTCGGTTTAACCCGTGCCAAATCTTCTCTCTGGATCCTGGGTGATTCGAGAGCCCTCGTGCAGGGTGAGTTCTGGCGAAAACTGATCAAAGATGCCCAAGACCGAGACCGATATACACAAGGTGATGTCTTGTCCATGTTCCGCAGACCGCTTGAGCGAGCCAAGCCAGGCATGTATACTACGCCTGCGCTGCCGGCACCGCCTAAACCTCAGGATAAGGAGGTCGAGATGCGTGATCCATCGCCCAAGAGATCGTCAACGCCAGTTTCAAAACCAGCAAGTCCGGCGCCGGCACAACCCAAGCAACCTGAAGCCCCTATGCAAATTCCTGGCCTTGGGGCCCCGAAAGAAGAGATTGTTCCTCGCTCCGGAGGTCCTCCGGTTATTCACACATCATCGAGCAAGCCTCCCGGCGGAGAGACCAAGAAACGAACACATGATACGTCTGATTCAAACCAGCCCGGACCCAAGAGAGTATGTTGGAATGCACCAGCACGTGTCATCGATCAAGAATGTGTCTTAACACCTGAACAGATAGCAAGCGATAGAGGCCGTGGGGGACTGATGGGTAAATTTGGTTCAAAACCACCCCGAGCACCTAAACTACCAACAGATCCATCCGCCATGTCAGTTTTGGGCATGACACCGCCAGAGCGACCACCACCGATACCAACGGAGGCGATGAATCCATCAAGCGGCCCAGCATCGGGTAACAGCAAGGTAAGTACAATCAGAAAAGTCAAGTCTTGTGCCGTACGTACTGACTGGAGTATAGCCAATGCGGCCGCTACCGCCCCCAGGACCTCGTAAGAAGGCGAAACCAAGCCTCTTTGTCCCTAAAAGACGATAAAAACACTGCCGGCTCTGTATATTATTGTTACTGCAACCTCGGAGAATATGTTTTGTCGCAGCATTTACTGGTGTTTTGGAGGGGATTTTTTTTTCTTTTGGAGGGATTAGACACATTCACATTCACATTCACCCGTGCATCCAACATAGGCATTGCTTCATCTGGGTTTATAACTCTTTGTTAGGGTGGTAATATTGGAAGATATACTTCACAGAAAGGGCAGGCTGCATTGATAATCGTAGCATCACAGTTCCTTGTGTATGCAAGGGGGAATCACAGGTACACCGCTAGTGGTTAAACAAAATTGAACCTTGGAAAAGGGAACGGGGGGTGGACAAGGGCAATTTGTTGTATTGCAGTATCTGTGAAAAAGGCGCAACACGTCCCGAATGCTCGATGAGCTAATATTTACGAATGAGGGAGCATCTCAACAAGCTCGTTCAGGTCTGATGTTCTTGATGCAATGGGGGTTTGTTTTCCTACATAACCTACTATCCATCCCAAATGGCCGTGGGTCATGTCGTTATTGTAATCACGTGACCAAGCGCAGGACAGGGTTTGTTACATGGTCACGATGGTTTCAGCAGGGATGGTTTCTGTCCCTGCCGTAGGTAATTTGAAGGATTTGTATCGATTCTACTGTACTGAGTAGGGCGCATAAGTTGACGTGTCTAGCTCATGCGCGCCTTACCTGTGCATTTCCTTTGTGATGAATCCTGCAGTTAATGCGGTGATGCGGTCAGAAAAGAGGATTGGTCGAGGGGAATACGTAATAGAGGAACAATGACGATTGTGATTTTGTAACAAGAAGCTACCAGTAGCTTGCAATGGAATTGATTGAGACCTGGCGTAATGGGTTGGGGGAAAGGGATCAGGGATCAGCGGTGGCGCGGTCATATTGGCTGCACAAGCTAATCTAGACTATTTGTACAACACAATGTTCCAATCGAGGTGTGAAGTGAAGTTGGTGTACTGGTGATGCTCAGCTGTGTCGTAGTTCGTAGTTGGGAAAAAATAGCCCAAGGTACTAATTCATGCACGATGCGATATGCAAGATGTGATGGGGATGCGACTTGACCTGGCTGGGAGTGGCGGAGAGAATCTTAGGGACCATTTCCAATAAATCATCATCCAGGGTGTAAGTGGTTATTAGGGCCGGGAGCTGGAAAGATTACCAGCCGCGATGTTACAGTGAACCCCAGTAAAGCAGGCATCATGTAGGGATGAAGGGCCAGGATCCCCCCCTTGTTGAGAGCAGGATTAATTGCCGAGTGGATTTGTTTGTTTCCCATCTCTCCACTTTTTGTATTACAACGACATGTTTCCTTTTTAATTCGCTGTCAGGAAAAGCAAAGTTTAGAGAGGTTGGAGTATATCGTTTGATGGGTGGGTTGACTTGGAAGAGAAAAGCAGAAAGAACAAGAAAGGAAAAGAAGAACAAGAGGAGGAGGAGGAGGAGGAGGAGGAGAGGGAACAATTAGTTACGATGGACCGATATCCGTGGCATTTGTAATTGGGTAATAAATGTCAAGAGAGAATTGCCGACATCTTGGAGCATTGAACGGAGAGGGGATCTACGAATGATGTAAAAGATGAAGATGTTGATCATGATATGTTCTTGGTAATTTGGTGTAATTAGCACCTTCACCATTGCGCCGCAGATCCCTTTGGAGCTAAGGAACTGCTAGACCACCACTCTGTTGGGTCCTCTCCTACTCGGTAAGTTAGATACTAGACCTAGCAGTAATCTTGTTGTATGTACAGTACGTGAGATTTATCCTAAACCCTGGACACTAACAGATGAAGAAGACAACGTCGAGTGAAATAACCTTTGGTAACGGGCTCAACGGCAAAACCACAAAACACGCTTGGTCTTCTCTAGTTCCAGCTGAGATGCCTTCAAGAGGGTGTTGTTCGGTGACTAGCTCTTCTCTCTCTCTCTCTGTTCTGTCTCTTTCACGTAGATCGCCCTCCATCAAGTAAAGTAGACGGAACCCCTAAAAAGAAAAAGACGACGATGACGGCATCACGATGTGCAAGATAGGACACTAACTTGACAAGTTCATTAGCCAAGGTCTACGGTTTTCCCCTCTTAGTGCTATTAGACTAACGATCTGTTCCCCTTGACCCTTGACTACCGTGCTTTAGAGGCAAGAAGAGGCTTGGAAAAGGGCGATGGCAAGATAAGAAGGGTTGGAGAGTGTAGGCAGTGCGTGCAGTGATTGTAAGGAAAGTGATGGTGGATTTCCATTCTCCTTTCCCTTCCTTTTTCCCTCTTGCGCTCTCATTCTCCTCCCCTTTCCCTTCATCCCACTTCATCTTCACACCCTTGTACTATCAACCTCCCCCGTGAATCACCCAGGCCCTAAATTCTTCTTGTTACATCATCGTCACCTCTGCCTTTTCCCTCCCCTTATCACCTATCCCTCCTTTCTTCAGCTTCATTTCTTTTGTTTCTCTTTGATTCTGTATTATTACGCGTCAACAATCAACCATATCCTATTTTTACTTTCTCCTCCATTCTTCTCCTCAGCCAGCAAAGCCACTTGGGAGGAGTAAACGCAAAAGACTACAGAACAAGCATCACCAAAAAAAAAAAAAGATTCCTTGGCTGGGGAGAAAAAAACAATCCCCCGAAAATCACAGCCATTGTTACACAAACGTCGCACAAGATAGGAAGAAGACACCTAAACCTCCAAGATATCATACATCTATCTCACCTGCAACGGGTAGTACGTAGTTCGTACTTGGTCCAACCACCCTCTTCCTCCATCGCAACGGAGACTCACCCAGCCTCGTGGACACCCGCATACTGGCTGAGACAAGGTTTCATGGACGCAAGGGACTCATTGTTCAAGTTCGTATAGGCACTGGTGCTGGATTGTTCCCATGAGAAACTTATCCAGCTTGCCAGCCAGCCAGCCAAATCATCTCATCATTAAGACAACGCTTTGTCTGTTGCTCTTCCCCCAGAGCTTTATCCCCCTGTCTCTCCCACTTTCGCGCGCGCATACATTCTAGGACTCGTCTTGCCATATTGACGTCGTTTGATAACCTGCCCGGCATGGCTCAGGCTATCAACCTCAACAGCGAGGCCTCCGTCACGCCGGGCAATGATGGTTCCTACTTTCGCGCACCTACACCAAACTATGCCTTCGACAACCAATACACCCACCCCAAGGACCCCAACCAGTCGCCTCTGCGTCAACACCCACCACAGTTCGAATCCTCTAACTCAGCAGAAGCACGTACCCGGCCCAGGGCACGATCTGCATCGGATCTACTCACCCTCGGTCGTTCCAACAGGACAGCTGCCTTTCACGACGATACGTTGCTGGTTCATCCCGGTTACGAGAATAGTCAAAATGATATTGCCGAGTTGATCGATTTTCTACGAAACCATTCGCCGCCACCAAGCAATTTCATGTCCATCCCCGAGGGTCTAACACCAGCTGAAAAGGGATCATGGTACAGACTCAGGAAGTTCACCAAGCGAAGGTCCCCTTCCAAGACTCCTAACACACCCCAGACCATCCGCCTACCTGACTCAGCTATTTCGGGTACGACGACAGGTGGTCATCGACATATTGCCATCTCGATACCCCTCGACGCCTCCCCTTTTGGTCGCAGTCCCAAGTCTCAGTATCCCGTATACCAGCATCGGAATGTCAAGCCACTCACCTCTCGCTACGCCCCGACCCGCGCCGTCCTCAACGAAAAGGGTGTAGTTACCGTCCTACGCACCGTCGCCGAAGATCGCGAGTTGTCCGCTTCCTCAAGTCCTGGCGTGGAACATAATCAACCGTTGCAAGCTGACCACAATCAGCGCGTCCCTACGCCTAGCGGTCAGCATATACCCCTGAATTCCATGGCAGGTGGAAACGTGGAACACCTCAACGCACCTGCAACTCCCATGCGGGTGACGACACCAGATCAAGTCAGACAAACCAGCGAGGCAATGCGAGATTTTCGTACTTATGATTCTTTGGGAATGGAGACCAAAATGACTCAAGATAACCCACCATCTCGAGCTTCAAACCGGACACCCGATCAGTTTGTGGCACCAGGAACGTCGTCGATCGATGCCATGATGTCTCGGTCTATCTCCAGCCAGAATCGTCACCACGACACGTCCGGGAGCCAGCAAGGAGACACAGAAGCTTCGTCTCGGCAGTCCATTTGCAAAAGTATCGTGACCTTGAGCGAGAGCGAGAATGTCATCTCGGACGCTCTAGAAGTTAGAACAACACCCATCATGGCAGACGACAAACAGCTCTGGACATCAAACAAGCCTATGGCTGATCGCTCTGTCACTGTAATCACCACGAGCCCCTTGGCATCCTCCAAAACCAACTTGCGGAATGAAAGACCTTCTAAGGATCGATCTGTTCCCCCTCCATCGCCAGGTGACTCGCCTCAGAACCGTCGCGACAAAGTACGGGACAGGAAACGAAGAGACATGGATGCGCAACGCAATGCGACAATGAAGCGACGAAGCCTTCTGGTATCAGCAACGATCGGTGCCGACCAACATTTCGGATACGAGGGGTCAATAAAGGAGATGCCGGTAGAAGAGCTCCAGCACGAATCTGAGAAGCCACCCGCCGTGCCGGAAAAGTCTCCCAAACGGCAAAGCTTCTGCCCCATCATGGTGGTTGCTGACGTTGAGCCCTCGCCGGCGCCTGAGGTAAGACGTCCTGAACCTACTCGCAAGCTTCCGCCATTGCCGGTCCAGGCTGCCAAAAGACCGGGCGCATCAGAACGACGAGTTTCGGCCAAGCCTGTTACCAAGTCTATATCGAAGACCTCGTTTCAGAACGAGGAGACATGCCAGCAGACAACCTCACCAGTCTCTATGACTTTCAGAAATGTCTCGACCAATCCAACGCCTCCTCGCTCGGCGCAAAGATCACCAACCCGGAGGCATGCCTCACCATCTCTGGATCGCACCTCTCTCTCGAGGCGTCGCGAGTGGAACGCTGCACGAGAACAGGAGCGCAAGCTTCGAGAGGCAAAGAAGGCAAAGATGAATTCCCATGAGAAGGCCCGCAAGCTTGTCGCGGCCAAGGAAGACGAGGAGGGTAAGGGCCTCTACTTGGAGAAAGAAGTGATGCGCCGATATGAGGCGTACCGTGATTATCGTATCAGAGAAATGGAGCGACGTGTCCGCCGACTGGAACGCAATGGCGATGTCTGGTTGCGAGCGTTAATCCCTGTGCTGGATAATCTCAACAGGACGTTGGCAAACTCCAATGAGGACCGCTCACGCCGTGCTCAGGGCTGGATCTCAGATGACGAAGAGGTTCAAAGACCGGGGATGCCAAAGAGAACATCTCTCAGTGTCATGAGGGACGGAAGTCGAGGTCGCATGATGGCTCGATCGAGTACATCGGAAAGCGAGTTTCTCGAGAAGCTAGTCAAGACACAAGCCCAGCTCGAGACAGGCAGCATGAGCGATGACATGAACGGCTTGGACACCATCGAGCCGTTGATGAGAGAACTGGCCGGACGATCTCGGCTAAGTTTCGAGGCGAGGTCGCCTGGAAATTGCGACGACGATGATGATGATGATGACGATCTCTTTCATAGGTTTTGAGGATATGTCTTTGTATCCCATCTTTTCTTTGTCTCTTTTTCTCTTGGTCCATCCTTGTATCTCACTTTTCTTAGATGAAGCGAGCATCTTCAAGGTAGAAAAAAAAAAGGGAACAGTTGAGAGTCTGGCTTGGGAGCGACTGGTTTATATCTATTTAGCGGGTTACTTTTGGTACTTTTTGCCATTTTGTCTGTGGATTTGAGGAATACTGAGAGAAATTCATATCCAACACTGGAGATCCCCCAATTTTTTCCTGTCTTTTTTTTTGTTCTGTTATCGCATCTTATGATGGCAGGTTTGGTAGCCCGATCGAGCAGTCAAAGATTGTTTTGGAAGAGTGTAGATAGATATATCCTTCTAATGCACCCTAATTTAATTCGAAGCATGTTGACTCCCATTTGCGTGCATACAGTACAGTTCAAATTAACAGTAATCTCTTGATGTGTTCTAGATCTCCATTACCTATTCTGAATCTCCAGATCTCAGAACCCTTAAAATGTTAGTGGGTCAATGTTTACGATGACGTCTATCATCGGAGAGCTTAATCGTTGGTTCAATACGCATCATCGAGAAGAGAGGATGGAGTTCAATTAAAGGTATTATTGCTATAAGCAACTCACCCGCTATGATATGAAATGAAACGAAACGAAATGACTTCTGCTGAACAAACAAACAAACAAACACCTCACATGTTCTGAAATCTACCAGTGGTTACCATCATGAGTAAACCCTGGATCTTCATATCGCCCTCCAACCGCGGCATCGGCTACGCTCTCACCCGTCACCTCCTCAAGACAACCACTCTTCCCATCCTAGCCACTGCACGACCTCGACACAATGCAGAGCAGGTGAAAACTTCCTTGCTGGAAGGTTTCGACAATAAGCAGGACATAGCACCCCGTCTGTCCATCGTCCAGGTCGACGTCACCGATGAAAAGTCCATCGCCGAAGCTGCGTCCCGAGCTGCAGAGATCTTTCCCCCGGATAGGAACCATTTACGATTCGCGGCAGCTGTCCCCGGTATACTCCGTCCGGAGAAGAATCTCAAGCAGATTGATGCCGAGGCCGCGCTCGAGACGTTCCGTGTCAACACACTAGGTCCAATGCTGTTGATCAAGCATTTCGACCGTCTTCTGCCTACCCGGTCAACAGACATGCAGCCCAGTCCCCAAGACGACCAAGTCCAGCTCCCGCCTCATGCGACATGGCTTAGTATAGCTGCGCGTGTGGGTTCCACGACGGACAACCGCGCTGGAGGATGGTTTTCCTACCGGGCTAGCAAAGCGGGAGTGATCAGCCTGGCAAAGAGCTATGATATATATCTCCAAGGACGGTCAGGTGACAAGAGTATCTCGATGGCGTATCATCCCGGCACGGTCAAGACGGGATTGAGTAAAGATTTCTGGGGGAGCACCAAGGAGGGCAAGTTGTTTAGTCCCGAGTACGCAGCTGAGAGGTTGGTGAGTGTTGCGACGGGGTTGAAACTGGATCAGAGAGGCAAGTGTTGGGACTGGGAGGGCAAAGAAGTTCCTCCATAGAATAATCATCTACTGTATTAGAAAGGTTGAACGCAGGAGAAAGACGGCAAAGCTCATAGCATAACGAAACACCTTACTGCACACATCTATTGACTCGATGCAATTGTACAAGGATCTTTGATAGTAACAGAATGGAAGTGCCAAATCCAGCCTAAACGAAACATCCGTCATGCGCCAAAGAGAAAATCGTCAAGATGTACTTGGTATTAGAAAGCCTTGAAGGGTCGGAGAAAATGAGGCATCTTCTATAGTTCCACCTCTTGAAACGACGATCCGTCTGGTGTCGGTGCTGTCTTGGAGTTGGCGTCGTCTTCGCTCTTGGAGGCTTTACCGTCCTCCTCGTCTGTCACTTTATCGCCGCTGTTCGCCGCTCCACCTGGGCGTAACGCAACTTTTTGCTCCTCCTTGTCTTCAAAACGTACTTTTTGTTGCTCCTGCTGTTCAAGCTTTGATTTATGTTCGGGCTTTTCGTCATCATCGTCTTCATCATCATCCCCACTCGAGCTTTCCGAGTCGCTGCTCCTTTGTTCCTCATCCAGCTTCTTGTCACCGCCCTCAAGTTTCTCGGCTGATTCACTACTCGAAGCTGGAGGTGCTGGTAGATCTTTCTGCTCGTTCTTCTCTGGGGGCGGGGGAGGCGTAGGCTGAGGCTGTGACTCCTCCACAGGGCCGGGCTTCATGGCATCCAGGTAGAACTTGGTGACACCAAGAATCCTACCACTCTTCTCGCAAGCCTCCACCCACTCAGGACGAACAACGGGGATATTGCCTTCCACAGCCTTCTCCCAGAGCTGTCCACGGCCTTCGGTGGTGACGAAATGTGTTGTGTCGATGCGAACACCATCCACAATCTTGGCACCAATACGCTCAACGGCCTTGATCAAGTTCTCCTTGGTGGATGCAGGCAGGATACCGGTGGTGATGGTGATACCGCTCAGGTCAGTCATCTTGTGCGTTCTCACAGGTATACGCTCGCTAGTGTAGGTGCCGGCACTGGTGCGCAAGACGAGGTGGAAGGTATATTCGGTGTCGACGGCAAGACCACTGATCTTGGTGCTGTGCATCTGCAAAGGTCTGGGGATGTTTCCAGCCTTTTGGCCGTTGCGGTAGAGGCTCAGAGAGATGAGATCGGCGGTAGCGAGCTGGATGGGATCCCATTCGAGAACAACAGAGGTCTGGGTAGCATTGCGGCAGCGGAGAACAGGCGTCGAGGGCTCAGATGCGCCAAATGATTCGTAAATTCGATCTTGTAATTTGCGAAACGCTCGATCAGCAGCGGCCTCTTTTGTTGCGTTCTGGCTGACGTCGATGTCGACAATGCTTCCAGAGGAGATGTTAGGAGGGAGGAGAATAGAAGGGAATTCAATCTATGGAGGACAAGGAGTCTTGCGTCAGTCAGGGGGATGTGTATCGATTGGAGCAAGGAAACGAACCAGGCGCTTATCAGGCGTCAAAAGCACCGTGACGCCGGCGTCGACCTTGCCGACCGTGAGAGAGACGAGCATTGTTTTAAGGTACCCAGAAGATAGCTCAGACTGAGTGCTGACGATGGGCTGCCACTTTTTGAGGAGGTTGTCGTCAGGCGCAGGGACTGCACCACCGTTTTTGAGGAGATTGTGTTTTGAGCTACAGAGAGAAAGGCGGAGAGAGGCGGCGGGGTTGGGATCGGTGATGAAGCGGGACGAGTTGAGTTAGAAGAGTGAACGTGAGCTCAATGGAAGCTCGAAATGTTGACAGGTACCTAGACTTGAAGCTCAACTTGCAATCTGAACCAAGCCACATTGTCTACAGGCCACCTTCTCCACAAGCCACAGTGGCTGGTGACTACCTAGGCAGTACTTCATCCACAACTAATATGTTTTTCATATCGGCTTTTACTTCAAAAGAAATCAATGTTTTTGTTAAGTTGAAACCAGTCTCTGAAAGCTTTATCGTACACTTGCACATCTATGCTATCTCCCTAGTCATTCAATCGTCGTCTACTGTCCCCTTTCTTTTTGACGCTCCTCCGCCCTTCCTCTTCCCAGTCCGCTCAACCAGTCCTTCAAGCGGACACTCAGCCTCGTTCCATTCTTCAGTTGTCTCGCTTGTATTTGCACGACACCGAATGCAGGTTCTCCCATGCGTGACAAACAGCTTATGTAGCCCGTACTTTAAATGGTTTGGTATGCGCACCTCCAGATGACTGAATGCCTCGTCTCGTGTCGCCTTAGGAGGAATCCATTTCAGCCAGCCAGAAAGTCTGTGAACGTGGGTGTCGACAGCGAAGCTGGGCTGCTGTAGACAGAAGAGAATGACACAGGAAGAGGTCTTGACTCCAATGCCTGGGAACCGAATGAGTTCTTGCATCGCTTGATCGGGTTCCATGCCGTGGATGTGATCCAGAGACAAGACGTTCTGCTCGGCTTTGAGAATCTCAAGGTCCTTTTGTCCCTGCGTTTTCTTCTCAGCCCCAAGTACATCCGAAGACTTGCCTGTCTTCTTTTCCCCCAGAAAAGCCTCTTTCCTGCTCTTGTTTTCCTCGTAGACAATATCCAGGATCGCCTTGATATCTCGGCCCTTGACCTGAGCAAGGCCGCCAGTTTTAATGGCATCCACCAGCGTAGTCAGCGGCGCTGTGCGCACCTTATTCCAGTCAACGCTTCCCTTGCCTATACCCTCCTTCACTGTGCCAAATTTGTCTACAAGGCCTCTGAAGGCAGCACTTGAGTTCCTGTTTGACGTGTTTGCGCTGAGGCGCGTACGGATCAGAGCGTCCAGAACCGAGGGGACTTCACCACAGCCCGAAACCTCAAGGGATGGCGCAGGGATTTTCTTTGGTGCTTTTGCTTCCCCGTGAACTTTGGCTAATCGGCGATAGACTTCTTCACAGTCTGCAGCAGAGGGCTGGGCCCAATCAGGAAATGGGGTGATGCCCGGTGTGAGGCCATAGGGGTTTGCCTTGGTCTTCTTGCCCGCTTTGGTTGCCGGTGATTTGACTGGGATCTTGACGTCTTCGTCCTTGATCTCAGTTTTGTGGTTAGATCTCTTGGTGCGAGATTTGGTCTGTGGCCTGGTATCTTCCGCATCGTCATCTGATTCCAGGTACGATGACCTTGCGGCAGAGCGCCTTGGTCTGAGGGACCGCCGTGGAGTTGTGTCATCGTCTTCACTTTTTATGTTTGCCAACTTCTCCAGGTCCAGCTTGCTCTCATTTTCCTCGCTCTTTACTTCGAGATTATCTTGAACATTCACACCATTAATAGGGGCTGTCGTGGCCGACTCTGCTTCTTGAGGGTCGTCATTCGCCACAGGCGCAGGGCCGAGATTATGCGGTAGTTCTTCTAAAACTCCATCTTTTTGTTCTTTGGTAGTCTTTGTCTTCTTTTTCTTGGAAGGTTTGCTTGTATCGGGAGCAACTGCAGAGGCAGGCCTCTTGCGTAGTGTTCTTGTAGTCATTTTGGATGACCAAGCAATAAATGTTGTCGAACGTGGCGACGCGCCTTGACGAAGGATAGATGAGTTTGAAAATAGTGGCAGGTTATAACGAATACTATTCAAAAGACCTCTTATCATGACCTGGAATAAGACAGCAGACAAGTGAAAGAGGGTACTATGGAAGACATGATGGCATCCATCCTTTGTACTATCAATTAATGTTAGACATAGTACTAAAAAAATTCAATGACCTCAAGATTCTGAACCCAGATCGCTGCCCTGTCGATCCTCCTGTCTCGTTAGCCCCACAAATAACATAACGCGGGGGGTGAGTGAGGGCGTCCCTGAACAGCGTGCCAACCAACACCACAATTTCCCATCACCATTCTACCATCCATTTATGTGTTGATTCATCCTGGTTTCGATTTTTATCACCTCTATACCCGGTTGGCCATTAGACGCAATAAAACAGGCCAGATCATCATAACCATGAGGTCTTTCTCTGTTGATCTGAAAATTCCTCGTCAAGATAAATGCTTGCTAACAGAACCACCACCAAAAGTCAGATGCAACCATCTGTTGCCAAACGCACTGTTGCTCTCCCTTCTAATCTGAAACTTCAAAGTGTTTAGAAGTATCCAGGTCTATTCTTCGTAATTCTCAATAAACTTTCTTCACAAGTGTTTGCATTAGTGCTATGCCGAGTGTTCTCATCTATGGTGGTATTGCTACTTTTTGAAACGAATACCAGAGTGCAGTAATGGCTCTTATTCACCAGATTCTAACTCAAGTAACCACGATTTCGAACTATTCTTCTCTCCTCCTTAGGGTTCTACATATTCACTATTCCTCGATTGATCCACTCTACTCGTACTCTCTGTTATTTCTACGCCATATTCTTCCTCCTTCACTCTCTCTTGGTCCAAGACACTCTTCACTTCGATAGCGCTCATCGGTCCCTCAAAGGGTTCATTCACCCTATGCTCTTTGACCTCTGATATAGTGAGTTTTCTTCATAATATCTGCAGCAAAAGCTACTATCCCTCCAGTCCCAGGCTGACATGTCAATTGTCCTTTTCTCTACGAACTTCCCGGTCACCGTGTAGAGTCATGCCACCCTCCAATATCGATGAAGAGCAGTATGTTCAGTTTCTGACTGAGAGGCGACTGGTCTCCGGCAGACAGAGATCCTCTTCGTCATGTACCGTTCGCAGTCGTTCACCATCTCCGAACGAGCATGTTGAAGAAGTGATTGACCTGACTGTCGACCTTTCAACGTCGGGGCATCACTTGCTCAACAATGGTGACTACTTTCTCAGCTATCACCGGTTCAAGGATGCCTCAATTAGATCCGGTTCATTCATTCGGGTAAACAGTTTCTTGCTAGGCGACTACTCCATAGATTTTGTCATGGTTAAAGCTATCGTCAAAACTCGTTCCGGCCCTATCAAACTTCGCGGGATACCCTATGCCCTGAACCGGTCACTCTTGAGTAAGCTACCGAAGAAGCCAAACGAGGTTTGCGCGATTCTGTTCCAAGAAGAAGGCGGCTCAGATCCGCAACTTGTCGACGTTAACCCGCACGACATTCTTGAAGAGAAGACCCTTATTGTCACCAATGCGAACTATCCGGAATTCAATCAGAGCATATATAACGAAAGATATTCAAAGCAGAAGGGGGTACCTTACATCAAGTCTGGCCATCTCACTTGCCGCTAGAAACTGCAAGTTGTCGTAACTGGTCAGGGAAGTCGAAAGACGAAGTGCGAGGAATCCATCGCCCGAGTACACGGAGACGACATCAAAGATCCTCGTTATCGTATTCCTGGAGACACTCTCCGGAATCGATGGCGAGGCACGACGATAAAAGGAGGTTCTTGGGTTCCGACTCGTCATGTGACAGAGGATTATGTTGATATTGAAAATGGCCAGGTCAAACGGTTGAACAGGTCTTTTGGTCAACGATACACCCTTTTCGATTCTTGCTCGGGCGCTGGCGGTGTCTCGCGAGGTGCCCAAATGGCAGGCTTCAGAATTCAATATGCCATCGACAAGGCCCCGGAGGTCTGGGAAACGTACCAAGCAAATTTCCCAAGCACTCATCTGTACAGAATGCCACTAGATGAGTTTCTCTCCCGCCCTGATACTGGACACATGCGTGTAGACATTCTTCACTTCAGTCCACCCTGCCAGTTCTTCTCTCCCGCCCATACGCGAAATGCGGCGCATGACGATGAGAACATTTTTGCCCTCTTCAGCTGCAATCAACTTCTGAAGAAACTGCGACCACGAATCATCACTGTTGAGCAGACGTTTGGGCTCACTCACGATCGACACTCTGATTATTTCCACGCCTTTCTCGGCGACTTTACACAGTTCGGCTATGCGTATAGGTGGAAGATTGTGCGGTTGTGTACATGGGGTGCAGCACAAGACCGTAAACGTCTCATTATCATCGCGGCGGCACCTGGCGAGGTACTTCCGCCTTTCCCTCTAGAAACGCATTCATCTTATGGTGTTGGTGGTCTGAGGCCTTTCAACAGCATCAGAAAAGCTCTTCAAAGCTTAAAACCGGATGATGATCTTCATGATCTGCACAATGTCAAGTACTTCCATCCTCCAAGAGTTCCCTACGATGCCAACCGTCTGTCAGGTACAATCACAACTAGTGGTGGCGATGTTTATTACCCTGACGGCACCCGCAACCTGACTCTTCGAGAATTCGCCAACCTCCAGGGATTCCCCAAGTCTCACCAATTTTTCGGAACGACAACTTCTATCAGGAGGCAGATCGGCAATGCTTTCCCTCCAAATACCGTCCGTGTTTTATACCAGTTTCTTGAGGAATGGCTTCTGCGGCAGGATGGGATGCAGCCATATGATCCAGGTGAGGACATTGTTCTTATTGACGAGGATTCCGACGCATCTGCAATCAATTCAGGCTCCCAAAGCAGCACTGGCCCACCACCTTCACCTGAGATGGACGATGTCATATTTATCAGTACCGAATCCGCAGACAAGATGGTCATTTATCTTGATTGATTTCCTTTTATTGGTGTTTATTGGACGAACGTTGGGAAATAGCTTGCTGTATGGCAGATTCTGGGGTAGCTGTAGAGCACAGCTTGAGGGTGTCAGGTTTCCATCATATAAACAACTGTCGGAAGGGATTGCCACGAATTCGAAGTTCTTCTCAGTCAAGGTGTTGGAATCTCAGAGGTAGAAGCATAGTGCGTTTGCGAGTCTGGCTGGAGCGACTCAGCCTTGAAACGATGCAGCAGTCGAGTTGGTAGTGTATCAAACACTGATGATTCCGTTTGTGTTAGCACGTTACTGTCCAGTACTAAAGCGTTTGTCTTATCAGGAGATACCATAAGGGCGTTTTATACCATTGCCTTCCATGGTACCTAAGGTAATAAGGTAGTACGTACTACCTAGGTACCACCTACCTTGGTTGTCAGGAAGGTACTTGGTGAGGCAACCTTACCTACCTACCTGTAGGTAAAGCATTTGTCAGTGATTCACGAACAAAATCCTTGCTGCCTTAAAACTATTACTCCTCTCTTTTCCTGCCTTCACTTCTCTTTCCTCCCTTCACGCCCATACTAACACTGCATGCCTAGTAGGTATGCAGAATACCTTCACAATCTCTTCTAGCAGGGCCGTCACTCCCATCAATGCCACCATTCAGGGCTTTGCCTTCTCGGATGGTGAATTTCTATCCAAGCCTACCTTCGATAGGTACTTGCCTGTTCTATTCAACCTCTTCGTGCGTTTTAAACGTCTCACTTAACTTCGAAACATTCGCCTTCGTGGAAAACTTTCACTTCTTGTTTGCCTACCTTCACTCTCACACTCATCGTTGCCTTACGACTCTTTACGATTATCAAGGCCAGAATTGCCAGAACTATGAACACAAGTGTCTCACTTCCAGGAAGAGTACGCATATCTCACATCTCCTTGACTCTCCCTTGTCTCATCTACTGACTATGTCCGATCAGTCCGTTCCTCCATTATACGTATTTCCGTCTACAGAGATATACGCTCATCGACATGAGGAAGGCACCAAGATTGAGATGGAAAATGAGGAAGAGCTTCTGAAAAGGTCAAATCAAGCACGTCTCCCAATAGCGAGTTGGCCAGTAGCTCCTATTCCGGGCCTTACCACCTCATTCGCCAAGTCCTGGCTCGTCCTCGTCCCTGTTCCCAAGAATACGGGGGAAGTAGTTTTTCCAGCCCTCGGAGATAGTTTTACAATCGAGTTCACAACAAAGATTCCTCTCGACAAGGGCGTGCTATCATTAGCCAACTTACGTTCGACCCGAATCTCCAACCCCTATGAGGATGTCTCGGATCTACCTTCAAAGCTTGTCTCCAAATGCGCCGCTTTTCAAGTTGAAGTTCCACGAACTTGGAAGAGCTCAGAAGGTGATCATATTGAACTCGATTTTATGAAGAGTTTCCAGATCGCCAGATCTCTTGACGATTTCCAAAGTCTCACGCTAAATCCGTCAGGGGAACAGAAGCTTTTCATTTTCTGGGAGACCTTTTCATTGACATACGAGGCGGAGCTCGCAGCCCTAAGACATTTCGTCGAGGAAAGCCAACGGCAGGGTCAACAACTGAGTGTCAAATGCAAGAACGCGTTTGCCATGATACTCGATTTTGGTGATAGTTGGAAAACATGGTACAACTTACACCTTATATTTCCTCATCTCAAAGATCCAGCCCACCCTAACCATCGCATCCCTCAATTACTCGTGGAGAAATTCAAGGCGTTCAATACCGACCACCGTGCGGCCTACAACGCCCTTGCCCACATACCTAACGGCTTGTTCTTCGTAAACGGGTGTCCTGGTGCCGGAAAAACAGAATGGAACATGGTCGTCTCAGCCCTCATACAAGCGAAACGTAGGCCAAGAGCCCGGAAGCGCCAGAACCCTATCTTGTTTGTTGTAGATCTCAACAAGACCGTCGACGATGCAGCGGATCGCTACTACACATTGTGCAAATCTGCTGGTCTAAAACTCAGCATTATCAGGATGCATGGCTGGCCGTATGAAATGAGAAACAGCACAAAGCTTGGCTCTTCCAACCCCGAGTCAAAGAGCAATAATGCAGAAATGGAAACCGACTTCACCAAGAAGTTCCTCTCCACCGTCAGCATGTCAAGGCACCTCAAAACCGGCGAACCTTCCAACAAGGCACCAACCTTGGATGAAGCAGCTTGGGAGTATTTCGAGAAGCATAAGGACGATTGTTTCCGAGCCCTAGACAAGGTCTTAGCTAGGATGGAAGCTGGCGAGGTCTTGAGTGGTGAAGATTGGAAAGCACTGAGGAGCCAAGTTTCAATGCTGTACCGCGCGGTACTGAACCAAGCTGATTTCATTGCCACTACTCCTGTGGCGGCATATGGCCATTTCTCACGACTGTTCCGACCCGAGGTCATCTTTGTTGACGAAGCACCACATGCCCGAGAGTTAACTTCACTCATCCTTGTCGCCTTTTTCGAGCCAGCTGCATGGATCTTCACCGGCGACGTCAACCAGACCAGACCCTTTGTCAAAAGTGGTGACAGGCGTGACACCGTGCGTGATAATCTCAAATTTAACCCTTACGCTGAACAGCTGCGAACAAGTTTGATGGCTCGAGCCAACGCATGCGGTGCAATCAACAGTCGACTGTTGATCAACAAGCGAGCATTTGCGAATCTTGAGCGGTTACCATCACAACTGTTTTACAAAGGACAGATAGTCTCTGGATACAGTGAAACAGCACGGTACCCACTCAGCGTCAAGTATCTGAAGACCTACCTGATGGGAATCGGGAACGTCAAGGAACTACGAGAAAACCGCGTGATAGTTTCCCTCAAGAACAGCTACGAAGAGGAGCAAAGAAGCAGTTTCCATAACCCAGTCCACCGCAGATGGGTCGTGTTCAGAGTTCGTCAGCTCCTGGTCGACCCGAACTTCCGCACTCTTCACGATCCAAGCCGGCCTGGCAACATACTCATCGAATCACCGTACACGACGGCTGTCCGGCATTACCAAACTGAAATCAAGAGGTGGTCCCGAGAATGGCAAGATCGAGTAGAGGTCCTGACAGTCGACAAGGCTCAAGGTAATCAAGCTGATGTCGTCTTTTTCGACTCGGTTCGGACAACGAAGGCCGGTTTTATGAATGAGCCTCAGCGACTCAACGTTGCAATCACCAGAGCTAAGCAGGCGGAGATAATCATTATGCACCAGCGAATGACATGGCGATCATCACAGGGACAGCTTGTGAGAGCCGAGCATATCGGGAAGATCTGGGACGATGCGGCTCATGACGGGCGTCTGTTTTCGGTAGACCCGATTGAAGGCCATACCAAGACCAGTGGTGTTTTGAGGTAATGGCAGATGCTAGACTGTGAGGTTTGTGAGAGGCTGTGCGCTGGATTCAGTTGGATGTACTCTGCGAATTGTATTGAACAAGGGAAAGTCAGTGACGAGAAAAGTAAGACTACGGTTAGATAATGGTAATTGTTTGCATGAGGAAAATATAGATGAACCAATCCTCCTCCATTTGCGAGAGAATGAAAGGCCATTGAATCGTGAGGTCTTGTTTTAATGGATGTCATTCATTAGAAGATGTTGTGAAGCCACCAGGCACATCCGTTTCGGTGGCTTGTTCTACGGCCAGAGGACGCGCGCCATCGCTTCACACAGGCTGAAATCAGATAGGGGACCTTGCAAATTCAAAGGCACTGAGCTCCACCAAAATATTGTCAGTAGAGGAGGATGATTGGGCGAGGATAGAATTTGATGTGGTAGCGAAAGTGACACCGATGATATGGTTCAAGGCTAGATTTGAACATTCGTCAAAAATCTACCATGATAGTGTAAATTGCAGGACCAGAGCGGTTCAAATCAAGAGCGAAGTATTGGCATAAAACTTGATTGTTCTGTCAAATGTGCTTGCTTGCGATGCAGGTCATGGCTGTGGCTCAGACCAAGCAAGATCTTCAAGAGGATGCACCCGACACACGAAACGGGGCGCAGCTTGAACAGATTCATCCAATCGGCGTCAGTTCTTGTTTCTGCCGCCCAGGCAGGGTCTTGAAAAGACCTGAGCGCCGCCCATGCCATGGTGGAATAACTTGAGAGTTGGGGGGCTGGTGGGACGAAAGTATTTTTTAGCTGGCCGCGGAAGAAATTAAGTGATATTTAGGTACAGCGGCTACATGGAGGTACGAGGGGAATCACACACAATCCGCCTATCATGGTAGTCCCTAGATTGTCGTGTACTGGATGTATTCACCTAGACCGCTTAGGTAGGTAGCTTAGGTACCGTAGTGGCCCTGCGTACTACAGTGTACTTGCTTGCTGTATGTGTGGTTCGCTGTGTTAATGCTTGTTCTCACCCAACTCAACTCATGCATCACTCTCTTTTTCTTCCCCTAACCGAGAGAATGATGCGATAAGTGGATGAGTCGTCTACGACTCCAATCTCGCATCTCATTACTCTTTCGTGTGTCTTGTCATTTCCATTATCGCATCTCCAGCATTTACTCTTTGATCGACATCTGCCATCCTCTGTTTTGTCTCGCGCGCTCAGGCTTCGAAAAGCGGCGGCCTCCCAAAGGTCCCTGAGACGAAGGACCCAAAACCAGTGCGCGGCCCCGCTTAAACTTCAGTACCCAGTAAACTATCAGACACAACCAGCCATTCATTCATTCATTCATTCATTCAACCTTAGCTCGCTCATCGTCAAGTTAGCCAACAGCTTTCGCCAGCTGCTGTTGCTGGTCGCTGCTTGGTTATATCTCGAGCTCGCCATCTGCGAAACCCTTCCCACCCGACGACGGGGTAGTATTCGATGGAAACACTGCGACAATTCAAACAGAGGAGGAGTCATGGCGTGGGTACCATTATTTCGAGGGGAGTCTTGACCAGGCGCAATCTGAGTAAAGGAGGAATTGCTGGAGTCGTCGTGGGCGTCTGTGTTGCCGTCGCCCTTGTTGCTCTCTGCCTCTATCCTATCATCCGCAAACGTGTCAGCAAGCGACATCAACGACCAATACGTACGCCTCCCGATGTTAATGATCCGGAAGCCGGGGAGGTACCAACTGGGAGTCCAGCCATCAACGACATACATCGCCGATTATCATCACAAGATTCATTCAAACCACAAAACGATATTGCTCGTGGGGGCGTCGAGGGCGCGTCAATCAAAGATCTGACATGGACCCCTCATGATGGCGTCGTGTATTCCAATGAACCTATGCAACCTCAGCAAGCTTATGTTCCTCGACTGAACACCAATTTTTCGTCCGTCTCTCCTGCTCAAGATGAACAATTCCAACATGACTCGATCCCTCGTTCGGCACCTTTCAATGCATATGGTGAGGAGTACATGCCACAGGCTATTGGTGATGCCCACGATGTCCCCAATGGAACCAGTGCGGATTACTACAGCCCATCGATACCCTCCGAAGCATTCGGCATGTATACTTCGAGCGTGCCTCAGCAGTCTCAGCGAACACTATCCCGTGGAAGTTCTTTCAGAAATAACTTGAAGCAATACTTTAGCCGCAAAAGCACACGCGACCAATCTACGAGCTCACCAACCTCTACATCCTTTCATGAGACACATGAGATAACACTTCGAAGTGCACCCTCAGGAACCCAGGATGCTCCCTTGCAACGCTACACTACGGCTCAGGACCCGACTGAATCCCCCGTTGAGATTGAATCAGTGGCTACAGACAAATTACCACCACAAGTACTGGGTTCTCCCATCAACTTACCGTCGAATGAAAGCGCCAAGACAGCCTTACAGACTCCTCCACAGTCATCCTCGTCCGCAATTTTCTATAAAACTTCTCCTCCAACCCACCCGGCTCCTGGTACCGTCAATCCTATGGATATCATGCCAGCCTCAAATGAAAGGGAGGTGTGGCACCGAACAGAGCATGAGCTTTATATGGCCGAATCTTCACCTAACCCCCAACAACCATTCGAACAAACGCAACAGAGTGTGCCACTAGATTCTCCCTCACCCTTCACATTACCGCCAGACCAGCCTGAAAATCTCCCTGTTATCCAGTCACCTACTCCAACCCAGAATGAGGCGCTCTTAAAGAAGGAGCATATTGAGGAATCTGACACCCACATGGTTGACATACCCTCACACAGTAACCTAAGCCCTCTTCCAGAGCATGATGCTCGGGATCCCAGCTATCCATCGGACGCGTCTACTCCACAGCCCGGTCCAGCTTCTACGAACCCGTCAACGCTTAACACGCCTGCAACGCAATTAGACACACCGTCGCCCCATTCAGGAGGTGCATCTGATTACCGCCACAGCGCCTCGCCTGGCCACATTCAATCCAACCTTTCTCCTAGAAACGGCACATATCCTTGCAACGAGCCCGGCTGCAATCAAGTTTTCGATCAGCCGCATAAGCTAAAGTGAGTCCAAGGATGTCGAGTGAGACAAGACCATGCTAACAACCCATAGGCATCACCAACGCTATCATATCAAGGATCACAAGTGCCATTACCCAAATTGCGGCAAGGGCTTCGGTACCAAGACACATCTTCAGCGGCATATCAACGACCGCCACGAGAAAAAGAAGAAGTTCCACTGTGCTGTCCAAGGCTGCGAGTACTCCAGACAGGGAGGCAAGGGCTTCCCTCGCAAGGACAACTGGAAACGACACATGACCAAGATTCACAACATGGATCAAAAATCCCTCCCTGAGCCTGAAGAAGTTGACCAGGATATGGGAGGTGTATAAAACGTCAAAAGGGGCGGCTATCGAGTTGATCTTGAGTGGTTGAGGCTGGCATACAGAACTTTGCCCCATTCATCTCTTATCGTGTGCTCACCATCTTTCATTCCCTCCACTTCTCTTCATTTATTCTTTTTTTTTCTTGAATGTTTTTACTAGACAGCGATGGTTATGGGATGCATTTGGCACTTGGCGTTCGGTTACTTGCAGAACTTTACAGTGTTCTCTGTACTCTCCTTGAGTCGTTCCGATGGCGCCGTATTGGCAGCTTTACAAAAGCTTGGGGCTTCTCCTATTTGAAGCGAGCTGTACTTTCGTTTAAAATTGCTACTGAGAGCGCAATCACAAGGCCCGGCAAAAGGGAGCTTCGGGAAGGGAAAAAAGAACGTCCAAGAACGTGAGAAGCGGCGTTTGATTTGGGCTTGTCTGGTTCACCAAAATGAAACCTGGCAAGTCTCCGGGTATCTATTATATCGTATGTCTTGTACGATTGAGTAATTGATCAATATACATAAGTGCAAGCCATGGCGTGGGATCTACCCCCATACTTTTGTTTTAACTCAGATCCTTGATTATCTTTCTCACCAGCTTCTTCTGCTCCTCAACATCGAGATGCTTCTCATCAGTTTGTTGGACAGCTCTGCCGACAGCGATGATCGTCTTTACGTTGTCACTATCGACCCAAAATTTGCCATTTCGTCCCGTAGCAGTTTCGAACTGAAGTCCAGCAGCGCCAAGTTCTTCTAAGACGACAACCCTACCCTCTTGCACACTCCTGGGCAATAGCAATCGTCGCGACATTCCCAATGATATGTTGTAAAGCATTCCCTTGCTTAAGGGGCCCAGTCCGTCGGCTTTTCCTGTTGATGATGATACACATTCGAGTTCGGGGTCCATGTGGCGATTGGCAAGGACAACTCTTGCGTAGACTAGGGAACCGGCAGTAAGCTGAGGTCGTGTCTTTTTGGTAGCGCCTTCAAAGGAAAGCTGTGGTAGGACGGCGGGTGTGGTGTAGTCGGAAAGGGAGACATAGTAAACTTCTGCTGCGCTGCGTTGAACAGTGCCGATGACAAGTTCACCAACACGGGGGATGTACTGAAAGCAACACAAGTTAGTAACACTACAAAAGCTGAGATTGGTCTCGGTGGTGATGTCAACATACTCTTCCACCACCATTCTCTACTCTAATAGAGTTCTTTTGTCTGTCCGTCACAAGCTGGCCCGCCAATGTAGGAACGATATCGTTTGGTGGTACATGACGCAGACCAGGTCCAAGACGGAGGGGTTTCTTTGGGTGTGAGGGAATGAGAGAAGGGTCGATAGTGTCGCCCGGTAAAACGAAAATCGGACCGGAAGCCATGTCGTGAAGATTTTGTTGTGAAGAAGAGATGGAATGCCTTAAAGATGTTGGGAGGTTGAATCGTGATAGCCTCTCTTTCAGCCTTGTTCAATTCGCCATGGAAAACTGCAGCATGCAATTCATGAGTGGGACAAAAAATACAAGCGATAACGATAACGCAGAAAAGTAGGTACGTACCTGCACTAAAAGCTCATGGGAGAAAAAAGAAAAGTGGGCGATTAGCGATTACCATTTTTTTCTTTAACCAACCCCACCATCCGCCCTCCGCGCACCTTCAAATCTTCTCTCAAAACCTCATCCTCGACGTTGCTGTTCTTTCACTGCTCTAATATTTCCCTGTTTAAAAAAGATCCAACAACTCGAACGATCCGATGAGCGAAAACGCAGGTGTCAAGGGCATTGAGCCCAGTGAGCGTGTTGTCATTGGTATTACCTTTGGCAACTCCAACAGTTCAATCGCCTACACTGTTGATGATAAGGCCGAGGTCATTGCCAACGAGGATGGAGGTGAGTTTGTTCTGTGTAGGAGACAAGAGTTGTCTTCCATGTGGATATGCTGTCTATTTCAGCGCTGACCTTTATTGTAGACCGACAAATCCCTACTGTCCTCTCCTACGTCGACGGTGATGAGTACTATGGTGGCCAGGCCAAGAACTTCCTCGTCCGAAACCCCAGCAACACTATTGCTTACTTCAGAGATTACCTTGGTCAGGAGTATGCTGCGCCCTTTAAAACCCGATTTTAATTCTCTTCTGGTACAATGTGCTGACTGCAGTACAGTTTCAAGTCCATCGACCCTACCCACGCCCACGCTTCTGCGCATCCCCAGGAAGCTGGCGACTCTGTTGCCTTCTCTGTCAAGGACAAGGCCGATGCCGAAGAGCCTACAACCATCACCGTCTCCGAGGCCGCTACTCGATACCTGCGACGACTTGTCGGTTCTGCTTCCGACTACCTTGGAAAGAAGGTCACCTCTGCCGTTATCACTGTCCCCACCAACTTCTCCGAGAAGCAGCGCGAGGCCCTAACTGCTGCTGCCAACGCTGCTGATATCGAGGTTCTCCAGCTTATTTCCGACCCTGTTTCCGCTGTCCTCGCCTACGATGCTCGTCCCGAGGCCACCGTAGAGGACAAGCTGATTGTCGTCGCCGATCTTGGCGGTACTCGTTCGGATGTCGCTGTTGTCGCCTCTCGCGGTGGCATGTACACCATCCTCGCCACCGCTCACGACTACGAGTTTGCTGGTGTCCACCTCGACCAGGCCCTCATGGAACACTTCGCTAAGGAGTTCCAGCAGAAGCATAATGTCGACCCTCGAAGCAACCCTCGCAGCTTGGCTAAGCTCCGCCTCGAATCCGAGGCCACCAAGAGAGCCCTCAGCTTGGGCAGCAACGCTCAGTTCAGCGTGGAGAGTTTGGCAGAGGGCTTCGACTACTCCGCTACCATCAACAGGATACGATTTGAGATGATCGGCCGCAAGGTGTTTGAGGGTTTCAACCGATTGGTAGAGGGTGCTATCAAGAAGGCCGGCCTTGACGTTCTCGACATTGACGAGGTTATCATGTGTGGCGGTACTTCCCACATTCCCCGTATCGCCAACAACTTCCGTGGCATCTTCCCCGAGTCAACCAGCATTCTGGCCCCCGCCACCAGCAGTTCGGCCATCAACCCTTCTGAGCTCCAGGCTCGTGGCGCTGCTCTCCAGGCCTCCCTGATCCAAGAGTACGATGCCGCCGATATCGAGCAGTCCACTCACCCCGCCGTCACCACCGTCAAGCACATCTCCAACGCCATCGGTGTCATCACCGTTGGTCCCAACGGCGAGGATGTCTTCACTCCCATCATGGCCTCCGAGACTGCTGTCCCTGCTCGTCGCACAATCCAGATCCCCGCTCCCAAGGAGGGTGGTGATGTTCTCATCAAGGTCGTCGAGGGTGGTACTCACATCAAGGTTACCAAGCCTGAGCCCAAGCCCGAGGCCGAGAAGGATGAGGATGACTCCGACTTTGACTCCGACGAGGAGGAGGAAGAGCACCGCGAGAAGATCTGGAAGATCGGTAGCCTCCTCGCTGAGGCTGCCATCAGGGGTGTCAAGGAAGGTGGCAAGGTCGAGGTGACGATCAACGTCGCTGCTGACCTCGACGTCACCGTCACAGCCCGAGAGGTCGGTGGCAAGGGTGGTGTACGAGGAAACTTGGGTGGCCTGTAAAAAGGGGGCGGAAGAGAAGGGACAGACAGGGGATGAGTGAAAAAGGACAATACGAAACACACATGGGGTGTTTTCTTTACTACGAATGGGAATAAATGGGCGGTGGAATGATTTAACGAGAAAGTGGGAAAATCTAGAGACTACCTAACTGGATTGGAATGTTGACGAAACAAAAATACGGGGGTTTTGTGTCGGTAGACCTTAGAAGCACAACATAGAGGGCGTTCCGATTTTTGTCAAGGAACACCTGGGATGAATTAAACGAACAAGTATCTTTTTATATATACGTCAGTTACAGTGGACTGTCGGTCAGGGTTCCAACGCCTGCAAGGAATTGTGTATATTAGAAGCGTAGGACCTTTGTTACAACTCCTGCGGTGAAAGGTGGTATATAAAGAAATATGTGTGCTGCCCGGTACCGACTACATTCTCGAGTCATCTTCCCCTGGTAACCGCCATGCGATGAGATCGTTGCGAACGTCGGACTCTCTAACCTCGGGACACTTCTTGAAGCTTGTTTGTGAATAGTCATCGCTATTCATGGACATGGTGGACGTCATGCTCGCAAGACTACGGGCATGGCTCAAGTCGTTGATCCGTACGCCCTTGCGTCTACCTCCTGGGGTGACGGTTACGGTGGACATGCTCTTATCGCTGCCTGCACTGTGTGATCGTCTGTGGCTAGGAGCGACGTAATTCGGGTGCAGGTTGTTCTGCAAAGTGGGGGAATCATGGTTGTGATGTCGATGATGGTGATGGTGGTGGTGGTGGTGGTGGTGGTGCGTGAGACGATGTGCAAGACGACGGGCGTCGCGAGGTCGGAGGGTGCCGTTGTGGATATCCGAGTCATCGCCATCATCTTCAGCATCGGTGTCAGGGGAAGTGTTTTGCGGCTTGTTTCCCCAACCGTCGCCTCCACGGAAGATGTCTTCGATAACTTCTTCAGCCGAGGGCTCGTCGGGGTTTTTGCAGTAAGACGCTACGAGGACACTCCTGTAGAGATCTTGTAGTTCGGCGGCATCTCTTGGTTTAGATATGCTTGGAATAGCTGTAATTCTTTTATAAGTATATGTTAGAACGGAGGTAAGATGGGAGTCAACCTACGGCCGGCATCATCTTCCACTGCTTCGGTCATCATCCCACCAATACCGCCAAAGACTGGAGCCGTCTTGAGGGGAGGGGCGATATAGCTGCGCTCGCCATCGACCTGGATCATGAGAATGCCGATCTTGAGAGTACTATTAACCTTACTCTCCTGCATGAGATATCGTCTCACGATACCATCCTCGACAACGTCAGAATCCCGACGGGGTCGGACACTAGCAGCTCTGCCAGGACTAACGCCAATGCTGCCACTGCGCATACGCCCGGGTGATGTGATATCCTTAGAAAAGGCCTCGCTTTCTTCCACGTACTCGCTAAGGTTGAGGTTTAGAATGCCAAGTGTGATCTTTTCAGAGACGCCAAACTCCTGTATGACCTCAAACTCAATATTACATTCTGATAGCTGATTGTTGCGATCTATGGAAATCCGAATGGAGGGTACAAGGGTGACGTAGTTGAACTCGACGCGGTGATTGGCGATAGGACACTTTTCAGAGCGGCCGCGATGCTCAGCGGTCATGGAGTGGGAGAGATGCCATTTGACGAAGCAGTGTCCAGATACAAGAGGGACATTGTTGAGGTCGTAGATCTAAGGGACCATGAGATTCGATGTTCTTTTGGGGTGAGATCAGGGGGCTTATAATAAAATACCTTGAGATGAAGTTCGAACTTGGGCTGTTTGAATGTGTTAGCAATGAGGCAGGAAAAGAATATGGGTGAGAGAGAAGGGAGAGTGCGTATCTCAAATTTACCTTTCTAGCCTTGCCAACTGATGGTTTCAAAAAGTCCATGTTAGCGATTAAGTTATGATTTCAAGGTAACTGTATATCCCTTGTGTTATGCATATCATGGGACCTTTTTCTCTTTTCTCTTTCTTTCCTTCGTGTTTTCTTTTCTCGCCCAAGGACCTGATTTCTTGATATCTTGTTCCTCGTTTCTCTTCTCTTGCCTCCTCCTCAATTCGGTTCAAGCCAACCCGGGTATTCCTTTGGTCACGGCTCACTTGAGCTATAAATTGGACCTATTCCCGTCTAAACAGTATATCCACATGATCTTTCAAGTATTGGTGGAAGGGGGAGGTATCTTGATAGTAGGACTTGGTGAATGACAAAGTGTGTGCATAAGGCTGAGGACTAGAGAAACAAGGAAGGGAAGATAATTCAGATGCGCGTCATGTCATACGTGGGCTTTTTGGCTTTGGCTTGGGCTTGGGGGGAAGTATTGGTGGGGGGGTCTGACTTACTTAGAGCGGCCATGATTCTATGTGGTTCCTGATGACCCTTGACGTTACCTAAGTTGTCGTTGGTCAAAGGTAACGTTAGATACCACCAGTAATGGAGGTATGGATAAGGTGTCTAGACAAGCAAAGATCAGACTGGGCTGGGGTGCGGGCTGGGCGGCCGCGCTGAGAAGCTGAAGCGAGGGGACCGTTTAGTGAGATAAGCGCTACACAAAGACACCAGCCGGTTTGAGTTGGGGTAGCACAAGCTGTGCTCTACAGTCCACATACAGAGAGACAGAGGTATTGACTGCCCGTACTCCGTATTGCGGATTGCTGTGGCTGGCGGAGATTAGCGTTCAGGCGCCCGAACGGGTACCCGTTTTCCCTTGTCGCTTGGGGGGCTATCCAACTGCGGAGGTTGAAGCAGATGGATGGAAGGGGATATCCGATCATCGGTGATGGATGGTGGATGGTGGATGGTGGATGGTGGATTTCGGGGTATTTCTGTCGAACGGGGGAGGATGAATGAGAGGGAGTGCTGTCCTGTCATGATTCGTCACATGTCGTTGATTAACGTTAGAATGGAAATGGAAGTGGCAGGGTGGAATGAACCCCCCTGTTGAAATACCCATGTCTGCCACATGTGTTTGCTATGCTGTAGGAGGAAGTCACAACATATTCCACCACTTTGACTACCTAAGTAGGGTACCTTAACGAGATAGGATTCTGATTTCAAATAGACATATAAACTCGACTCATTGACTAGAATTCTATGACGCCAACTTGACATATAAGTCTCGCCAAAAAGGTAGCCAAAGGGAGGAATGGCAAAGACATACACAAAATAAATAATAGATAGAAAAGAAAAGAAAAAAGGAGAGACACTCTCTGAACTTGAGCATGCCTTGTCATCTCAAACAGTTCTCTCTTACATCATATTACGGTTGAAACATAAAAGAAGCAAGAAAAGAGAGGAAAAAGAAAGGAAAGAAGCAAGTCCTACAGCGTGTAATCTCAGTCGGTTTACTATTGACAAGAAAGAAAAAAAAACCATTACAATTATAATCCATCTCTCGAATAAATTCACAGCACATCGCAGTCAGGAGAGACTCGGTGGCATGAAAAACCATGTAAATTCATCATCTTCCTTCAAACTTGCATATCTACCTCGTCTAGGATCCAACATTTAATTCGGCATGTGCGAATACTTCTATGTACGACCTCGCTCTATCTGGTCATCATAGTCAGCATGCTGGCTCTTGGCTAATTCACTATAGGCCGAATTTGGTTGCGGGCACCATGCCTGGGTTGTGAGAAGATGGTGTAGCGACTATGAAAGGAACGCCAAACCGTGTGCTCCAAAGGTTGTCGATCCTCCAGAATACTGGTAAGAAGTCCCAGGCCCCAGATACTACCATATGGTATTCTATCTCTTCATGAAAGTCCCTATCTCATAAATACTAGGGGCGACAGATCATGTTCCAAATGTCAGCCGCCAGGGTTGTTGGCAGCGTCGGTACGAAAGCATTTTGAGTCATCATGAATAGAGGTGAAACGGCAACGATAGTTAAAGGAAGTTTTTACCAAGAAAGAAGACATGCTGTAATCTAGACCTGATCAACGTGTCAAAAAATACCTTCATCTTTTTGTACTAGTCATGGCAAGTGAGACGTGATAGCCAGAGATGTTGTTTACCAAGTATCAACTGCATGAAACCCCCACTAATCTTGCTGTAATGTACTGTAAGTGTAAGGCAGAGCTTATCGATAAAGCTTTATTTTCACATTTCCTCCATGACCGCGTTGCATGAACAATCCTCATTATCATGGTCAACCAATCACTTAAACAACCAATGCTTTCCTTGTTTCAATCCCTTCCCTTGTGATGCCTCCAATTTCCTCCTCCAATGGACCCAACAAGCGAAAGGATGATGGCCGTAACGACGTCGTAGCCCAGAAGCGCGCCAAACTCTTCGCTTCTCGCAACATTCCCGCTCAACCAGCCGATGCCGCCCTCAAGGATGGCGAGCTTGACCTTCAGGCCTTCGTGGCCGCTCACGAGTTCGAGATTCGATCCCTCGAGCAGAGTATGGCCACATCCAAAGCCTCCGGCAGCAGTCGAGCATTTCAAAAAGTGCCTCGAGGTTTGCGCAGGCGCACTGCCAGTCATAACCCCAAACGTGTACCGCGAAGGTTAAGGGCGAGAGCACGGAGAGAGATGGCGGATGACAATACTCCTGTTGTGGAAGCACGGAAGAGAAAACCGAGGACGACGCGCGCCAGAATACGAGCTGAGACAGCACGACGACTAAGCATACTTGCTGCGAGGAAGAAGAGGGCCCGAACGGAAAAGGCTGGTCAGAAAGGAAAGGATGGAGAGCCTGAGGAGGGATCGGCTATTATAGGAAGAAGACCGAGACCCAAGATCAAGAGGAATGAACTCAATGAACCGCCTATACCAACATCCAAGTTTCGAAAACGACAGATCAACAAGACCTGGCTGCCAACGCATCCGTGGCATGCCAAAAGAGCGCGAATGACAAGACCTACAGAACCTCTATGGCGATTTGCTATCCCCATAACGCCAAATGAAAAGATATATCGACCTACTCATCGAGCCCAGGGCGACAGGGGTGCATTGGTATGGGACACGAGCTACATGAGCACAATCGGCCTCTACGGAAACGCTACCGGAATAGAAAGAGTGCTCAAAAAGATTGGTGTAACGCAGGATTCATGCTGGAACATAAAAGGTAGCAAGTGGAGGACTGGCACACGATCATGGAGTGGTCTCCTGAGCCGAGAATGTGGCGAGGAGCGGAGAATGATCGGACCCTGTACGATCCTGTTCAACCCTGAGAACACGACAGAGGAACCCAGTGACGATCCCAAGAAGAAGCAACGGCAATTGTTCATCCGCGTACAACCGTCCGCGTTCCTGGAGCTATTCAACGAGTTGCTGCGCCTGATCAAGATGGAAAATCCAAAGCTCTACATTGAGGATCTTCGTTTTGAGATTGGCAGCATCGAACTCACGGGCCCTGCGTCGACCGAGACACTCCTCGCAACACTAGCGCCCTTCTCGGAAAAAGCAAAGGGGAAGAATCAACATGCTGAGCTCTTTCGGTCTCTGACGGGCCTCTCAAATTCAGCTTCGCTTCCTGCCGGGTCTGTTCTCGGCTTTCAGGTACAAGATCCTCGCCTAAGATATCCGCCACGAAAAGTGGAAGTCGACGAGAGCGCGGATGCTCAGATGGCATTGCTGGAAAAGATCACGTCATGGCCAGCAGAGGACAGTCTAGAGCCATATGCCATATTCAACCGAGATGCCCGCCATCGAGCATCTTGCTTCCCATCTCAAAAGCACATCAATAGGCGCAAGAGTAACAGCATGCCCGGCACACCGTTGAAGCCTACTGCTGCAGATCCGCCCTTTCCCATTATCCTACTCGCGGGCCGACCTGGGTCTGGTACGCAAATGCAAGGAACATGGACTTTGCTGGCGCCTTGGAAATGCATCCTCCCACTATGGTACACAATAGTCCACTGCCCGCTCTCGTCAGGTGGTAATCCTCGATTCGCCGGGCTGAACGAGACCCGGCAGGTAGCTTTCGAACGTGGGTTGCCTTGGTTCCCTGGCGATTTCCCTGGGACTCAGTCTGGTGCTGAGTGGGAACTTGCAGAACGGCAGAAGAGGCGCGCGGCGTGGGAAAGGCGACCAAAGAGTAAGAGGGTGGAATGGAAATCGCTGGATCTCGGGGCTGGGAGGAAAGGTGAGGTCGGTGATGGTCTGGCCAATGACTTTGAGCTGTTGTTGGCATCCGAAGAGGCCAGTGTGAATTCATCGAAGAGCCAGGACGATGCGATGGATATTGACGGAGACGACTCAACAACCCAAGTGAAGTCAGTCACCGTGCCTCTGTGCCTCTTCAACCAGGTCTCAAAGGATCTTTTCAAAGATGTCATCTCTCCCACACCTTCATTACCGATTCCCAGCAATGCCCTTGTCACTGTCCGCATTTCCCTTCTCGGTCGAGGCGTCGTCTCAGCATGCGCCCGTGTCTACCGCCTTCCCAGCTCGTCTGCAGTGCCTCGATCCACAGAGACCGAGGTTCCGGCAACAATCCCCCCGTTGCAAGCATCATCAACAAGCTCATTACCCACAGATCTTCGCAAGCAGTGGCTCGCCCGTGTACCATCCCTCGTCACCCCCAAAGGCAGATCATCCAAGATGTCACAGCAGAGGGATATTCACTCTCTCAAGCGCCAGTTAGCATTGGAGCTCATCTCCAAACCTGCAGCGTTTCCTGCGCCTACGGCGAACCAAACTGATATCGGTGGCCATCCCCTGGTACCAGATGCAGAAGACTTGGTCGGATTCGTCACGACGGGTTCTTTCAATCTCAGCGAGGGTCGGGGTATGGCCATTGGGTCTGTCGCTCTGCACAAGGTTGTGGAAGGGGTCAGGCAGAATGCAAAAGAGGGAAGGCTTTGTATTGTTCGAAATGCAGGAGAGAATGTGGGATGGTTGGCTGGATGGGAGGCGATATAAGGAGTAGCCCAGGAAGATAGACCTTATGATACCATTCTTCTTATTTCGTGATTCAGAAGTATAATCTGCCATCCCCTGGAATATGCAATTGTAACTCTCAGAAAAGTACTCCTCTTTGCATCACTCTCTTGTACTCATATATGCATTATCACGAATCTAGCAATTAACAACAAAGCGCAGCCCAACCTGGATAGCAACCACCAAGCATGAGGAGGCAAGCATTGCGACCCGGTAGATTTCCAACTGATTCCAGAAAGTGACGACATGTTTGCATTGTTCTTATTAAATTCCCCAACTAGTCAATTATTCCTGGTTGGTGGAAAACATAAGCGTGAAAGGCGTCGTTGACATGTCTCTCCAGTATATCAAGCTCAGGAGGGGTCGTCGTCTTTTTCTTTTTTGAAATACTCATCGTTGAACTGTAAAGCCACTGATTCATCTTACGAACATCTGTCCCTCCCTTCCTCTAACCAACTCGCGGGTTCATTTCTGTGTGAAGGAATCATGGCAGATGATAAACCTACTACCGTTGCAGGCGGTTGTGTCTGTGAAGCTGTTCGTTACACGATCACATTTCCACCAGACCACGACTTCAACACAGGCGTATATATATATTCTTTCTACCTCTGTGTCAAACTGTACTAATTACAACGCCAGTGCTCAACATGCCAATGCTCTCAGTGTCGTAAAAACACCGGCTCTCTCCTCGCACGCTTCCACAACGTCCCCCTCTCCAGCGTAGCCTTCACCACGCAGACAAATCTGGAGCGGTACCACGCGACGCCCACCTGCGCGCGGGGCTTCTGCACCCGCTGCGGGAGCTTCCTCTTCTGGCGGGACGAGAACAGTAGCAGGATCAGCATGACTGTTGGGTCGCTGGACAAGGACGTGTTGAAGAAGTGGGGGACGCTGTTGGCGAATGCACAGGAGCATCTATGGGTTGAGGATGCGATCGAGGGGATTTCAGATAATTTGCCGGGGGTGAGGTATAAGTTGGATGAGAACGGGGAGAAAATGGACTGATAAAGACGTAATGAAGGGGGGGTTGCAAGAGAGAAAATGGAGAGAATGTGGTATCCAAGATTGCTATATAAGTTATGTATTCCTGGGACAAGATGAAATACGCTTCCAAAACGCCATCATTACACGTATGCCCTCCCCCGTTTTGATACTCCATGTTTTCAAAAGTGATGAGCCTTGTTCTTTTTTTTATCCCCAAAGAATCATTGTAAACGCCCGGCTTATAAACTCGACAATCCAAAGAGGAAAGAAAAGGAAATGGGAAAAGAAAAAGAAAAAGAAAATAAACCACGGCCGGATACTCCAAGTTGTGTGCCCTGATCATCACACTGCGACACAGCTTAGTCCTCCTCACTGATCTCACTCTCGTCACCGTCCGGTGATCCTTGGGCGCTGTTGCCCAGCTCGAGCTCAAAAGCATTTTCCAGCTCCTTCTCCAGATCATCTTCGAAACCGCCCTCGTCATCAACCTGCATCGGCTCAGGTTCTGATACTGCCTGATTGTGGTTGACGGGACTCGGAAGCTTAAAGTCCATCTCCGGCTCGTCGTCAGATTCACCATCAGCGTCGTCGCCCTCAGATTCACGTCGATCCATGAATTCATCGAAGCGACGGACCGAGGGGAACGCGGGAGAGAATCCGTTCCGTCGGGAGACGTTGGGATTGGCGCCAGGATATTCGACGAGGAGACCGCCATCGTCGTCGTCGTCTTCCTCTTCCTCCTCCTCTTCCCTCTGCGGTGCACGAGATTTCGGCTTCTCGGTCTTTTCGGGCTGGGCTGGCAAAGGAACAGGGAGGGAGAGTGCGATGTTCTGCGCGGGCTGCTTCTTCTCTGGCTTGCGCTTGACCTCTTTCCTCTGTGTGGCGGGCTTCGCGCGTGACTTGGCGGCAGGTTTCTCTGTTGTCTTTTCTGTCTTTTCCGACGTCTTGGCTGGCGCAGATTGTGTGTCGCTGCTGATGTGAGGGTACTTGCGCCGTAAACTGTCGGGATCGGTGTTGTCCGGTAGGCGGGTGACGTTCATATTGAAGGTAGAGTCGACTTTATCGAGGATGAAAGCCTTGCGCTCGGGGTCAAAATACAAGACATATTGATTGTCATCCGTATTTCGCGTGCCAGTGAAGGCGTACTTTTCGTCGTTGTCTGTGTAGGTAAGGTCGTATGAGGCCGTTTTGCCAGCAACGGAGGGCTTGAGACGGGCGGAACTGGGGGCTGAGGGAGACGAGAGAGTAGGTTTGTGGTTATCTGAAGGAGTCAGTGGTTTGGGTAGAGAATCGTAGAGAGAAGTAAATACACACATCTAATGCCGGTAAAGATCTCATTTGGCGTCTTTCCGAGGAGAGCATCGCCTAGAATGACGGGATAGTTCCCCGTCTTCGTAGGGTCGATCAGACCAGACGCCATGGTGCATGCGGGAATAGTTGGGGGGTGTGATTGTTGTGTCTATAAGGGATTATAGAGATTCAAAAGAAGAAATGATATATAGAAGAGAGAATTCGTGAGACAGTCCTGGACTTTGTCCCAAGGGCTGATGCAAGAATTGGCGTAAAGATAGAGAAAGGATGATGTTGATGAGATGGATAGTCAGAGTTCCGGGGCGGTTGACCCGAGTCTAGAAGCTTATAGGCTCTAGTTATGGTATGGTACAGTCTGGGACTGGCTGAGTCTGGGGATCGGGGCGGGCGAATCCAGTGGTGTCTGTCTAGAATGGTCTAGTTGGGTGGGTTGAGTGATGAACAGGTTACAGGGAGGAGTGGGGTTCAGTTATAGCACTGCACTATATCAATCTACCTGTGAAAGAGGAATCATGGGAATATAAATAACAGCAAAGGAGGTAGAATTAGAGTAGGGCCGACACAAGGTAATGTAATGTAAAATCTAATGTAAAATCTAACGTAAAATTCAAGAATCATCACTGTTTTTGCCTCTGTTTTACTTTATACATCACATCACTCAATGCAAATGCAATGTAAGGGTCAAGCTTGTTATTGATAAACAGTACAAAGACAAAGAGACAATCATGTCAAACACAACATCACGGTACAAAAGACCTTGGTCTCAAGCTGTTAAAAAGAAAAAAGAATAAAAGACTGGTATTTTCCAATCAGTTACAGTACTGTGCAGTATCTATCACTGAACATCTTCAACAGATTCCCCGTCTAATGGCTTATCCAACCTCCATACCGCATGTTTCCTCAGCCCATCAAACCTTTTCAGCTTCACATCAGCACTCCCAATAACTTCCCCTCCGCACCTCTCCATCACCTTCATGCTCCCAACATTCTCATAATCTACCTCCCCAATGACATGTTCAATCTCTATGATTTCATCTTGACTCTCTTCTTTTTCTTCCTCTTCTTCCACCTTTGCATCGTAAGACGCATACACTTGACTCTTGGGCGCTCTCCTCTTCTCCCTCCAGTATTCGTCCAGGAATTGCTTCACAGCTCTTGTCCCAACCCCTTTGTTCCATTGATCAGGCCGTAGAGCATACCCAATCATGAGTCCATTCGGAGATGGTCTTCCCACTGTGATGAATCCCACTGCTTCTCCTCCAACTGCGTTATCACTGGGCACTACAATGGCTCTTCCCATACCCCATGGTTTACTGACTGGTCCATTGAGAAGTTTGTTCCGAAAAGAAGTCAACGACTCTTCAAAGCTGGTGCTAACATCTCGTTGACTATATCTCAACTGTAAGCATCAAATCTGCTAAGTCGGGGTCAACTGTCTACAGGTCATACATACCTATATAAAGCTGCTTGCTCGTTGGACCACAATTTGTGAAAGTCGTTGACCTGGTCGATTGACACAGGTGCAAGCCAAAAGTTTGCCTTGACAGATTTCGAATCAGACATCCTGATGTGGTAAAAATGGGTTCACTGCCATGTCAGAACAAAGCTTTGTCCACGGCAGACCGGTCGTTTGTTTTTCATTGTAGATTGTTGTTGATGTGACTCATGCAGTCAGGACTGATATAACGGGGGGAGCAACCACTCCGATATTATTACTACACCAACACGATTCCTCCGCATTTGACCACAAACGAATAGAGTAAACGGACAAGCATACGTAGCATCAATTCAAAATTGTTGGATCATGGGATGTTTGTAATTAGACAGCCTTTGTAGTCTGTGACCTAGTCTATGACCTACTCTCGACTCCCCTTCCGTTATACATCATTCCTACCCAACCCTCAACTGACCAACTCCTTTACTTCTTCCCAAAGGCAGGGCCCCAATAATAAGTATACAGATATCCATCAACAAAGGCTCCCACGATAGTCCCGGCAATGATGTACTTGCGAGTCTTGGGAGACAGGTTGCTCCATCTCCATTTGGACCCTCCGGCATGTACCGCTCCCTCGGCGGCAGCAGGTTTAAGCATAGGTGTGCCCGTAGAAAAGAGAGCGTGGCGGGCAGAGCTGGACATGGGAGAGATGGCGCGGTTGAAGAGTGTTGGCGACATTGTTGTTGATGGTGATGGAGTAGCGCTTGGTTGATATAGTGGTAATCAAACAATCCTTGTATAAATTGCTTGTTTGCTATTCTGATGTCTTGATCTATAAATTAATCCAGTCGCCCTTGCGGAGTTCTAACTATACTTATACATTTCCATTGCATGTGGATTGTATAACGCTAAACACGATATTCGTTATGCTTAATAGTAAAGCTGTTATACTGAAACCTATCAACGCCAAAAGAAAAAAAAGAAAAATATCCCCACCTCTCCCCTCCCAGCATTATCATATCTGTTATGCTCATTTCCAGATCATCCGCCTGGGCGTTTCGGTCGATTAATCGTCAACGGCTTGAACGGCTTACGCAGTCGGTCCATAGAAGGTGCTGGACCCAGCCCAACAGGCCGTCTAACACCCCCGTTGGGCTTGACTGACATGAAAGTTGTCGCATGAAGACTTGAAGCTGGCCTGTCCAGTACATGTTTGCCTTCATCTCCCGCCCCTTTGTCACCTTCGCCTCTAGATGGTGGTCGTGGCGGAGAACTGGAGAAACATGCATAGGCCTTTTGGGGGCCGTCGTCAACCTTTTTCCGTACCATGGGCCTTGTTGCAGTCTGATTCCCACCGAGCTTATGTTCTGCCAGCTCGGGATCGATAGCTGGCTTGGGTAGATCCTGGGCTTGCTGGAATGTCGATCTTACCATGTTGCTGTTGTTATGCCGCCCTGTTGCAGCTTGATACCGTGCTTGGGCAAACGAGTTTATCCTACTATCGCATCCCACCCGCGCTTCCTTCTGGTTCTTCTGGGTGACATACCCAAGCATGCTCTTCTGGTCCGCACTGCGTCGTGTTGTCCCACGACCCATACTCGACTTGGGGACCGTCTTCGGCGCTGATGCTATAGCTGCATCAAGGACAACCTTGTGTGCACCTGCGGTTGTGAAGCCAGGTAAAGCGGAGACGGTAAACCCAGATGACTGTTCCATCGTCGTGTCGTAATCTCTCTGCCAAGGGCGTTCCTCGGCCTCGTTGTATGAGCCCGTGGGGTACCCGGTTCGTTGTCGTTTGGATGATCGACCAGTCATGCCATCTTCATTCTCGTTCAGATTCTTGTGGTCTATCGGATCAACGGGAAAGGAGTCGTCTTCCGGAGAAAACATAGGCGGGAGCTTTCCGTAAATGTCTTTGTCACATGGTGCATCTCTTCCCAGTATCTTTGCTGCGCATTCAATGACGGTCCTGGTAAATGATGGACCTTTCTTCTCAAAGGCCTTGGACGAAAAGGGAGAAATAAATGGCGACAACTCGACTTTATTGCCCATACTTTGAGAACCGTACAGAGGGCAGCTCAGGTACAGGAGAGCCTTTGCTCGAGTCATGGCAACATAGAGCAACCGTCTTTCCTCATCGATGTCTTCTGCTCGCGAGTGGGGGATTGAACCCGAGTAAACAGATGGTACAAAGACAATGGGCCATTCTAACCCTTTCGCTGCGTGGATTGTCGAGATAGTGACAAGTGACTTCTGATCCTTCGGGTCTTCTCCTTTTTGAGCATCGGAAGCTAATGAGACATTGGCCAGAAACCGGCCAAGCATGTCATCCTCTTTCACTTGCACCAAGTTCTCAATTTCGGGAAGAGCATCTTCCTCGGCTGTTCCGAAATCTCGCATGAAATCGTTGGCCAAGCTGATGAATTCTTGAACGTTTGCCCACCTCTGTTCATGCTCTTCTGTGTATTCCTCTTCGAGGTGTTGTTTGAAGTTGAGCTGAGCAATGAGCTGTTCTATCAGGTTGACAAGTGTCACTGGACTGCTTTGCGTGATTTGGTTTGCCTGCTTCTGTAGACTTGAGATGATCTTGATGAGTTCTGTGTTGATTTTCTGTTCCATTTTCGGTCGAATATTTGTCGTAGCTTTGCGCTCACCCCGGCAATGCTTCAGGAGGAGTGACCACAGACTGATCTCAGCACGCTCGGCTTCTTCTATGAGTGATTTGATGGTCGCCTCACCAATACCTCGTCGTGGAACATTGATGATTCTCGCAAGGGCATCGTTATTGTCGGGTTGGTAAACTACATGCAGATAGTCCAGAAGGATTTTGATCTCTTTTCGCTCGTAAAATTTGTGGCCGCCAATCATGCGATATGGAACTCCAGCTTTGCCCAGTGCCGACTCGATATGCCGGGAAAGGGATGCTGACCGGAGAAGAATCGCCACATCCTCATTCTTGACCATGCTTCCAAACATCATGACAGCTCGTTTGATCTCAGACACGATCCATTCGCCTTCAGCTGCCGAACTCTTGAGTGTCCGTAGAACTGGCCTCGCACCTTTAGTGTGGACCGGAAGCAGGACCTTCTGGTATCTCTTTTTGTCTTGCTGGATCACGTTGAGTGACACGTCGAGGATGGATTGCGATGATCGGTAGTTTTCTTCCAAGGAAATCTCGTCCGTTTGTGGATAATCTCGCAGAAGGCGATAGAGGTTTCTGATCTCGGCAGAGCGCCAACCATAAATGCTTTGATCAGGATCACCTACAATGGTGATGCGGTGATTCGCCTGGGCAAAGAGCTTCATGAGTTCGTACTGAATACCGTTGGTGTCTTGATACTCGTCGATCAGAACGGCCTGTACGTTGGAAACGCATTCTGGATGATCCCGCAATAGCTCCACGCACTTAACTAGTAGGTCATCATAATCCAAGAGGTTTGATCGTGCTAGTTGAGCCTGATACTCTTGGTAGCACGTTTCTAGTGCCGGGTGATTTTGCTGTTTCTTGGCCTTTTGCGACAGGGTAGCATCGGGACCCTTTGCTTTCTTCTTGCTGATCCATGCCTTTGCAGCAGAGGGTTCTATTCCAAGCTCGAGTCGTTTACAAATTCTCTGGATGATGGCCCTTGAATCGCCATCATCTGCAATGCCAAATTTCGAATCCAGTCCGATGCGTGTTCCATAGATAGCGAGGTATCGACGAGCGATGGAATGAAAGGTTCCTAGGACGATTTTCTTCTCGGATTCCTCACCGAGAGCCTTACCAATTCGATCTTTCATTTCCCTGGCAGCTTTGACGGTAAAGGTGGCGACGATGATATTGGCGGGAAGATAGCCGACTCTTCGAACAAGCCAGACAACTCGAGACGTGAGAGTGTGCGTCTTTCCGCTACCTGGTCCGGCCAGGATGGCAACCGTGGATGCGGACGAGGTGACAGCCCGACATTGTGCCTGGTTCAGAGATGCGAGTATAGGATCATTTATGTTTGATTTTGACATTGTGGCAACGCAATCAAGTCAGCGCGTTACTGCCAGTGAAATAACAAGGCAATTCCCATCTAAATTCAGTTTTCGAAGTCATTTGATTGAACTGATGGCAAGTGATAATATGCCGTGCGTTGAAGCCAGGGTTATAGGCTGTTGTGCCTGGCAATTGCGCGCTGGAGTGGTCGATTCAAAATTGGGAGACGCGAAGTCCTTGATGGATGACACGAAGTCATGTGATTAAGGAGTACAGGGTAACCTGGAATCAAAGCATTTTTCTTCATTCACTTCATACAGTCCCCAATCACGGGCAATATTTTATCAAATGATTCATAGTTGGACCAAATTCGATATTACACTCTTTTGATGACCGATACGGTTGTTCTGAGACTTGAGAGAACCATGACAGTCAATATTGGAAAATTGTACTAAATGACATATGCATACCACAATCTGAAAGAGTATGTTCAACGTTCACGGAAACAGCAATATTTGGTTGAGTTACCACAAAATTCAATCACCTCGAACGGACATGAAATATCAAATAATGTTACACCGCCATCACCTAAATTGAGTCGTTTTTTCATTACTCGAACCAATAGAACGCCAAGACTCGACAACCAGGAATGTCAGCTGGTCAGTCAATCACTATCACACAGATGGCACCGTCCCATCGCTCCTCCTTAGTAGTATTTACTATCTGTGATATGATCCTGCATGAGGGAAAGCATTCTACTACAAGACTATGACCATGTTTCATTGTCTTCACCGCATTCACATTTCATGGTATCGAATTCACTTGCAAACATGAAAGGAGGCGAAGTTGTGATGGTCACACGCATATCCTTATCAACCAATGCCACTTTCAAATGAGTTGTATCTAGGTTGGATCGTGCGATACTATACCCATTAGACGCCGGTCAAATAATGCTTCCTATTCGAAGACGATATCCTACACTAGCATTAGGAGAGGTGATGGGATAGTGTGATGTCACACCAAAGAGTGGCTTCTAATTCGAAGAGGGTTCATTCATCACATGATGATGAGAGGATTCAGTCTCGTCCACCACCATAAAGAGCAAATCAAGGGGAAAACCCGACAACCTGGACAAGGGGCAACTGATGCAGTCGATTGGGCCTCACATTAGTCTCCACCGATCGCCAAAGGGTGACAGACGAGTACACGAGTAAACTGTCTTGATTGGTGATGAAATTGTGGATTGTGTGATTAACCCAAGGTCTAGGCTATTGCACTGCATTTTGTACGCATCCGACTCGTGTGTAGTACAATCGATACGATATCTCAGTCTTCCCTGAGAATAGGTACCTTAGTATCATATACGCCAAGTATCAAACGAGGAAATCAAACCACGTTTAAACCATTATGAAACCGAAATTGATGCTTTAAATAAGAACTCGTTTCCTATTTGGCCTTGACCCGAAGATTCTTTTATTATTCCAATCTGCTCATGTTAGAGTGCGGTATGCTCAGTCGTAGTCGTAGACGTGGTGGTTGGGTGCAAGCCTGACAGGGGTTCCCCCCCCCATACCGCCAATCGACAACTAGAACCACTTTTGTTCAGCGGTTAACCACCCAACCACAGCTCGTAGATGGCTTCGTCACACTCTCATCCTCAAGCCTCGCCTGCAACCACTCTGTTGCCATCACTAAGGATTGTGTTCTATTCTCGGATGGCTAACCCCCTCCTTTCTAGCAATGTGCAGCAATTTGACAGACCAAAACTCGCCAGCCATGGGTTCGGTTCTGTCCAGGGGTCCCTCGTGCTGTCCAGCGACTCATAGTCCAGCCCTTGAGTCCAGCGGCTAACGCATGGAGTGATGGTCGATGGCTGATCAACAAAGAAGAGAGAGAGGAAGAAAAGAAATCTCCGCTATATACCCTCATTGATGCCGCTGTTACCGTTCTGATGCATGATACTCTCCTCCTAGTGTTTCGTCTTGAAGTTTTCAGGAGGTCACATCGTACAAGCTGATCACCCTTCATAAGAAAGGTGCTTCGCCATTAAATTCACCTTCCTCCCTTCACGATGCCTATCGAGGGTTCTCGCTTCTCATCACAGCTTCTTCTGCTTCTACCTCTGTCACTCCTTTCAAGTGCTCACATCCAGCCTGGCCCTTCGGTGCTCCACGTCCGAACCGACGACAGCAACTCATCCCAAGATAAACCAGTCCCTGGAGGACCTCTCAACGACCCGGCCTACCTACCAATCCAGATAGGTAGTATTGTTGGTGCATACGCTGTCTCTTTGGTGCTGGTCGCCATCACCTTGCTCGCCTTGTCCAAGAAGCGCCGCCATCATCTAGCAGCCGGAAACGACGAGATCGACTTTGCCGTACGCAAGGATATTACCAGCCCAGACTTTGCGCCTCCTGGTGGTCCTGGTTTTCTAAACATTAACACCGACGTTCCGAACATCAAGGGATTCCTGGACCCTTCTCCATCTAATTCGGAACTCAACGGACTCACGCCATACACATCCAACTCACCTGCGTCAACTATTGGCGCCCCTGGAGTCAACCCCTTCGTTGACCAAAGAGTAGTAGCAGCAGACAGAGTTACGGCTCAGTCAAAGCTTGAAGATATGTACAGGCACGTTCTGGAGCACGAAGACGCAAAGAAGCGAGGTCTTGTATACGAAGTGCCCACCATGCCAGGCGCTATGCATCATCCGCCCCAATCTTCTGGATCGGCCCCGTCCTTCCAATCCTTTTCGTCCTCGCCATCCAAGAAGGAGAGGAGCAAGCCGGCTACTCTGAAACTCTCCAGGACTGAGGATGTCGAGAAGACGCAGTCGAGGACCTCATCGCTTTTCTCGGCCCTGCGATCACCCAAGAAGAAGGCCATGAAAGGTGTCAATATTTCGTCACCCATCATGACGCCTCAGTCTGCCACCTTCCCCCGCCATGAATCGCAGGAGATGAGCACCATCGCACCTCGACAGTACGCTCCCGCGCCTCCACCCCCTGTCCCATATGGACAGATCCCTCTCTCTGCACCACCGACTAGGACCCAAGCACCACCATTGACTCCAGACATCTCGCCAGAAAGTGTCCAGAGCATTGATGAGCGCATCGGCAACCAGCTCCCTCCGGTCGGCTCACACAACCGATCCATCTCACAAGCACCCACGGAGCATGAGCCTGAGTCGGCCGTTTCAGAGCATTCCCAGGCTCCTTTGGTTGGACTTCCATCGTCTCCAAAGCCCGGTGCCCGATTTGCTCCCCTGCCTGCCTCGCCCAAGCCTGGTGCTACCTTCTCACGCGCCAATGCCCCTTCGGCAGTTCGCACTGGCGGAGCGCTACCCCTTCGTGCTTACGAACCTGCCATGGCCTCGCCCAATACCATCGGCCAGACCACGAAGCAGACCGTCTTTGAGAGACGAGGACCGCTCTCACCCAGCGGTGCGATGACGCCTTACACGGCGGGCGCAGTGCCATACTCACCATACCAGCCTTTCACCCCTTGCATGCCCATGACGCCGTCGTTGGTTACTAAGGACGAGCGTAAGAGGTTGAAGAAACTTGTACCCAAAACCCCTACTATGGATTTGGTACAGAGTTCGGACGATATCTGGTAAACTACTTGCCAGGGGACATGAAATTTCTGATTTCATTCGTCTTCTTGCCTTCTTCCCCTCCTTCTTATTCTTTGTTTTCTTTAGATATTGAAAAAAACTCTGGCATCCTCTTGGATGCGTACCATCATGTTACCATGACTGTGGAGTAGTACACTGGGCTGGATTTCCTATGTGATCATGGTTGAACGTACTAGTACTAGTAGTTGGGTTAGAATGGGAGCTGAGGCATAATACAACCTATATATCTCATGAAAGTGTTCTCATCTGATCGATCGTGTTCGCGCTTGTCACGCCCTTGTGTATAGTCCGTGTATGATGCAATCTCTCTAGTAGACACATAGATTGTTCTTAATTTATCGTGGTTGAATTTCACTTGGGGTATGCGACGTCGTATAACAAAGCCAATCTAAGTACGACGTGTCAGAAAACGATCGTGAAGGAGCGCATACCCTATTCCAAGTTGGAATTGACTTTTTTAACGGCTGGGTATCTAGAGAAGAAACAGAATTCCGTGCAGGGGGACGTCGTCTCTCAGTTGATCAAACCTAACTGTCACAACGGTAACATGCAGGACAAGATCTGACAGGTTCATCCTTACAGGTTACTTGGGATAAGAATTCCAGGTACATACAGGACAGGATAGTACGTGTATGCTTCGGCTTTAACATATAGGGATTACCAGGATTAATAAATGGGCTCATGAGGGCGTGAAGCAGAGGAGGATAGCCCCATTTCTTCAAGACGTCAGAGCTGTCAGGGCCCACATATAATAAAAAAGCTGAGAATATTCCGTTATGTTGGAGAAGAGGTAACTTATGGACGCTAGCGTGGTCAATTTCTATTACCTCAACTAATAATTTCTTGTTATTCTTTTTTTTCTCCTTTCCGAGAACCATGTTGTCCAACAGTTTCAGATAACTCGTGGGGGAAACTTGACTTGGGTGTCGAGAATAAGATGTTGTGAAACCCGCGTGGTAGTAAGCCGAGACAAATTTGACTTATGGGCCGGGCCCTATTCTGTTTCCTCCCAGGGCGGGTCTCGTTGATCAAGCAGCCTTAGCCTTGTTGATGATCAAATGTTTTATCTGTAATGACTTACCTGCTTAGTGGTAAATCAAAAGGGGGGTCTTTCGTTGTCGATGGCCAGCATGAACCATCAGGTTACTTTACAGTAGCCTCCTGCAATCCTGTCCCAATAGCAGACCAGAGAAACAGCCTTTCCACAAGGCTATTGATTTGTACCATCCACGCCCACACTTGGTCGGCTGAACTGAGACCTGAAAGCATGCTTGCCAACTGATGATGAGTAAGCTCAACTAGAAGGTAACACTAGGGGAAAAAAGAAGCGTGGGTTGGACGGGAAATGACCTTGTCAGAGCGAATCGGGTATGGGCCGAGCCGGGAGGTACAGTATGGGATTGACTGATTGTAACCCTGGTTTAACACTGTGAGGGAGACCCAGTTCAATAGCAGAAATAGCCCCCGCTACTGAGAGTAGCGTACAGTCTGTTGGAGTGAGTGACACTGTCCTTACATGGCCACTTGAATGTCTCAATATTCTTCACCCTGTTTTTACGCCATCAACGCAACTTGAGGTTGTGCAAAACCAAATTGAATTGCCGCAACATACAAGTCTTAGATAACTAGTGACATCCCTTTATATATCAATTACCACGTTCCCACCTCGTGTCAATTTGAACCAATTCCTTGTCCCTCAGATCGACACAGAAACCTGTACCGCTAGTAGTGACTGTACTGTACCTACAGAGTACTAACACTTCTGAACCAGTTCCTGAGCCAAAGAAAACCACCCAAAAAGTGGACTAACTAGAACCATGAAAAAAAAACGGGCTTGGCCCGACACGGATTCGGCTAGACATTGATGGGCTGATCTCAAGGTCCCAATCGAACCATTTCTCTCCTCTCCCCTCAAGTCGAATTCCTTGCAAGCAACCCGTCCAACCTGTCCCAGTCTCGGAGTCGTCCCAAAGCTCACACAATCATCCATTTCCATCGTCTCGATCATTTCCTATTCCCGCGGCTCAGTCAGACCATTATTACCAGTTCGAATTGCTCGTTTCTCACTCTGTTACCTGACGCACCCTGGCCGCTTGCCTCATACACTCAATACCTTCGGCCACATCCGCTGACTTTATCGGTCGACCCCATCTCCATTCTCTTGCAATCCCTTCAAACCTTCCAGTTCAAACCCAGCCAGCTCTAGGCCACACGCCCGCCCCAGGCTTGCTCACCATCAGCAGCAATCAGGAACCGCTATAGGTGTAGGTAGACCTTTCTCGAGAAGTGCCCAACAAGGACCAGAAAGATCTAGGCCCACGCCCGTCCGAGAGAGATTGCTCGACGTTGCTCTCGTCGTAGAGCCTCCTCGATAGCCAAAGTTGCGACTGGCCAGGCAGGGCCATAGTAGGTAGCATCGTCAACCCCCCTACCTTGCCAGACGCTCCTCCAATTCAAGATAGCCCCAGACCAGAGGCACCCAGAGGCACACCCAAAGACGAAATCGCTTGACTTCCTACCAGCTGTATCGTAGACGAGCCTCTCTCGTCGGCTCACCACCCCGTCGCTTCCCACCGCGACATCTTTGGAGCCACCCCGACAACTGGGTCCCCCCCTTCGTCGCCCTCACCTTGTGGTTCGCATCCCGCCATCGGCCCATCGCTGCATGGTGCTGGTGCTGGCCCTGTCGTAGCCATGCCTGCCTCTAACTTCTCTGACATGGCCGACCGTGACTCCTCAAAGAGCCTGTTCGGGTACCAGGATCCAAATCTATCCTTCAGAGACGATGGCTCCGTTGTGAAATCGGACCCCTCCTCATCCTCCATCCCCAACGACTCTTCTTCATCCTCCCGTCCCCAGACCCAGCAGCAATACTACGACCCAGCCGTCTGGCAATTCGCCGGCACACCCCCTTACGACTCATACGACCCCTCTAACGGTATTCCACCTCAGCCCGGCTTTCAACCTTCTCCTTGGGCTCTCACCTTTGGCCAGGACCAACAACAGAACCTCCAGCAGCTTCCTGTTTCTTCCGGCATTGATGGCCTTGACGGCCTAGTATCTACTGCCTTTAGTCCCGAATCCATCTACACAGGGCCCGTCCTGTCAAATTCGAATCCGATCTCACCCACAGCGCAGGGCAACTTCCCAGACCCGTCTCTGTTGCCGCGCGCATTCAGCAACTTGACACCAGCTCTACAGGAGAAGCTTCGCAACATCGCCATGCCTCCTCATCTCCAGTACCAGTCGCCTAAGAGCGCCTCGAGTCCCGACTCAGCCGCAGGTGAGGTCAAGATGGGAGTTCTCTCTTCGCCAGATCATGCTGAAATGTCTTCGAAAGCGTCACGAAAGCGAAAGTCCTCGCTCGATCCGGAAGAGGAAGAAGAGGAGGATGAAGATGGTAACCAGCCTGTTAAGAAAACGGCCCACAACATGATCGAGAAGCGATATCGAACGAATCTTAACGACAAAATCGCCTCCCTGAGAGACAGCGTCCCTAGTCTGCGCATCATGTCCAAGAGTGCTCGAGGCGAAGATACGACTGAGGACCGCGAGGAACTACACGGTTTAACGCCAGCTCATAAGCTTAACAAGGCCACGGTAAGTTTATCGTTGCACAGCCAGCTCAGGACCGGTACTGATCAGATTTGCAGGTGCTCAGCAAGGCCACCGAATACATCCGACATCTGGAGAAGCGCAACAACCGACTTCTCGATGAGAACGGTGCCATGCAAGCACGTATCGCTGCTTTCGAGAAGCTCTTTATGGCTGGTGCGATGAATGGCGCCATCAGCCCCCTTCAGCAACCGCCTACGCCGATGCAGTATCCTCAGGATTCTCAGCAATTCGTTGGTTCTCCAATGCCTGCGTCTCAGGATGGTGGCCCAACAGCCGGCATGATTCAAGTTCCTGATGACATGAAGAGGATCATCTCAGCCCAGATGGCAGCAGGTCAACCTTATCCTGTACCCCAGCAACCCTACAGGGGTGGTAACCCGGCAATGATCCGACAGCAGCAGATTCAGCAGCAGCAACAGATGCAGCAGAATAGGTGGAATAATGCGGGCCCTTACTTTGGCAAGCTAATGGTAGGCTCTCTTGCTGGACTCATGATCCTGGAGGCTGTCCGGGAAGACGAAGTGAGCAATGAGAAGCCGGAGGGACGAGGACTTTATGCCCTGCCACTGCAACTACTGAGAAGCATGGCTTCCGGATTGAATCTCAGCGTCGGTGGCTTCCACCTACACACTTCACTACGCACTCTCCTATTTCTAGGTATCTTCCTCTGGGTTTTTGTCCCCTCACTCTTTTCACAAGCCAAACCAAAACCCAATAAGCCGCACGTCGGTGTCTTGCAGGCAGCACCATCTCTTGCTTCTCCGATTCACGTACGACGACAGGCATGGCTCACGGCAGTGCAGACTGTTTGGGTTCCTCGCCATAACTTCTTCCTCGAGGCGGCCGCTCTCGTGCTCAAGACATTGAAGCTCAGTGTCCGTAACGCCATCGGTGTGCAGGGCTATCAGATGCTGACTGGCCTGACGGAGGAGCAGGAAGTCGCTCGAGTCAAGTCCTGGAGCATCGCTTTGGATTCCCAACTTGCTGGTGGCGATGTTGAAATCAACAAAAGCCGCCTTGTCCTCACACTTTTGGCATCTGGAACACTCCCTGACAGCCCTATTCGACTAATGCTCAAGGCGCTACATATCCGTGTTCTCCTCTGGGACCTGAATCTGAGCGCTCTGCATCTTGGTGTGAGCAACGCTATTGCCACTAAGCTTGCACGCTCCAAGTGGAATGAGGCCCGGCAACTCAACCGTCTTCTGACACAGCTCGCCCGTAGCTCCTCTGAGCAGATCGAGGATGCCCTGCCAGAGCATCTCGCTGTTCTCGTTGAACAGGACTGCGACGATGTCTTGAACGATGACGTGATCCAGCGCGCATATAATCTCGCCTATAATGTGGAGGCTGATGACAACAGCGTGAGTCTCATGGATGGCATGGACAGTGTGGTTGACGATACAGCTATTGGGTCTCCAATGGACGCAGTTGCTGCCTGGTGGTCGACACAGAGCCTACACCGAATCCTGGTAGCGACGATGGAGAAGGATGAAGAAGCTTTGCAGAACAAGTCAAGGGACATAGAACTGGCCATCAAGACAGCTCCCATGGGTTCCATTGCTCAAGCACGTGCAATCGTGGCTCGTGCTGTGTTGGTTGACAAGACTCGTGGCGCTAATATTGCTGCGGCCTTGCAGTCCATGGGGAACGACAAGGTGGACGCGCTCTTGAGCACCAATATCTGCATCATCGACCCTAGCTTCCAGGCCTCGACACCCGATCTTCGACTTGCCCTCCGATGCGCCATGGCCATTGCCCATCTCCACCGAGTCGAGTGCAAGCCCGGCACCACTCACCAGGGTCTTCGAATTATCGACTCGATCATGATTGGTGGAAATGTGTCTCAAATGTCTCTCCTCGGTTGCACTGCTGCTCTCCAGTTGATGGAGAGACTATTCGAGCAAAAGGCGGCAGCAGAGACATTCCAGTCATCTCTTGAGCGACTATCTGGAGGTCTGCGTCTCTGGATGGGCGGTTCCCCTGGAGAGAAGTGCGGTGTTGCATCTGATGTACGAGAAGTGGTTGTGGAACGGTGCCTGGCTATCACCAAGAGCGTGGTAGGCATGGAGTCCGATACTGGCTACGGAAGCCTCAGCGATTGCGAAGACGACGGATGCTAAATCACGATCAACCAACCACGAGATACGCTGATTCCGATATACTGAACGCGATCGCGCATTCAACCGAATATTTAAACATCTCCTTACTTCTCTCTGCCTTACACCTTTCCCACACGGCTTACTATGCATACTCTGGCCTTTCCATACGATTCTGTACGATGATGGAGTTTATTACTTTGTTCTTTTTCAAATCTTGGGAAATCAAGACGGGATCTATCTTTTCTGAGGGGGCGGGCCTCACGGAGTTCATCCTTGCACATTTATTGGGAAACGGATCAAAACGGGCGATATCTTCTGGGATGGGAGGGAAGAAAGGGAAGCGTGAGCAAAAGAAAAGTCTCAAAAAAACGTTTCCATTAACTAGAAACGACACAGCCAAAAAGCCCTTGGAGGGGGTTCTTTCTCTTGTGTTGAAAGTGTTTCGACGACATGTTTTTCTTCTACTACAACTCCATAACCAATTTTCCTTTTTTTTTCTATTCCACTTATTCATACACTATACTCTAGGTATTACAATGTTGGAGCATTTTCTATGTTAACCTTCTTTTCTGGACTTTGGGTCGTGATATAACGATGTGTATGTCGATCATCTCGTGATGCAGTGAAAGACTTGGAAGGGGTTGAATATTGTTGGTTACTAGACACTAGATGTGTTCAGATATCGTACTTTTTCACGAGTATGCGCAATGAATGTAAGTTGCCTTTTGCAAAGAGGGGTATTATTTGTTTCTAATCTACTTGTCCAAAAATTCTTTTTCATCTTTCAAAATCATACTGAAAAACAAAAACATCTGTTATTGTATAATCAACCCAAAATATCCCGAAATAACAACTCCTGAACCCCCATACCGCCGGTTTAATCTTGTACCAGCTCATGATTATTTCTATGATACTTTTACCACTCTGGTGCACCACCGCCACATCCGCCTGCCATCAGCTCAACTGGCTTGGTCATCTTGTTGCCGGCAATAGGCTTGACTCCAGGCTTCTTGCCTCGGATACCAACAAAGTTGATCTTCTTGTCCAGCTCGGCAAACGGTGACTCTCCCGCCTCACCCTTCTTGACGATCCACTTCTTTGTTCCGAGAGCAGCGTCAAGCTCCTCAACGGGTGGGAGCTTGATGTACAGCATGCCGTCGGCACGAGCTTCTGCTTCGAAAGTGGCAATGGAGAGGCCAGAATCATTCTTGCATTCTCCATTGCTGAGATCGAAGTTGCGCTTGTGGTGAGGGCAGGAAACCCAAGGGGAAGTGGTCTTGTCAGAGTGACCGTTACCGTTGGCGGCAGATCTCTTCTCACAAGGCTCTTGACCGATGAGACCCTCGGAAAGGATGAAGGAACGCTTGTGAGGACACATCTGCTGGGTGGCATAGTAGACGCCTTGGATGCGCCAGACCGCCAGTTGGGTGTCACCACGCTTGATGGTGGCAGAGATACCATTGGGAAGCTCATCAGCACCATCAAAGTAGGCTGCCTCTATGACAGGCTCCCACGAGGTAGATGACCATCGGTCTTTAAGCGAGCCGAAGTCCTCTGTGACAGCGTTGGGAGCCCAGTAAGCTGGCCGAGGCTGGCCACGCTCCTGCTCGATCTCCATGTTAGGAGTTGTCTCGCTCGTGTTTGCAAATTGCCGGAACTTGGCCGCAATGGCAGGTGTCTTGATGGCCTCAGCCCATTCATCAAAGAAGCTGTCAACGAGCTCGTTCATCTGGGCCTCAAGGGAAGCATTGATGCCGAGCTTGTCGTCGATGATGACCTCCTGGAGGTACTTGATGCCACCAGGGAGGTTCTCAATCCAGCGCGCTGTGCGCTGAAGCTTGTCAGCTGTGCGGATGTAGAACATAAGGTAGCGGTCCAGAATTGGAACCACATCAGCTGGGGGTACATCCTTAGCAAGGAGTTCAGCATGACGAGGGTTGGCACCACCGTTTCCTCCAACAAAGATGTTGAAACCCTTCTCGGTAGCAATGAGACCAAAACTAATAAGATGTCAGTAACAGATCATGAAAGGACAAGGTCAGGAATGGGGAACATACTCTTTGCCTTGGGCTTCAGCACATTCTCGAACACAGCCACTAACACCGCCCTTGATCTTGTGAGGTGCTCGGATACTCTTGTATCGCTCCTCAAGACGAACGGCCATACCGACACTGTCACCAATACCGAAACGACACCATGAAGAACCGACGCAAGACTTGACGGTACGAAGAGACTTGGCATAAGCATGACCAGACTCCATACCAGCGGCAACCAGCTGGCCCCAAATGTCCAGAAGATCTTGTTTCTTAGCACCAAACAAGTCGATACGCTGACCACCAGTGATTTTGGTGTAGAGGTTGTACTTTCTGGCGACCTCACCAATAGCGACAAGCTTCTCGGGAGTGATCTCACCACCGGAGACACGAGGAACGACGGAGTAGGTCCCGTCACGCTGGATGTTACCAAGGTATCGATCATTGGTATCCTGAAGACCGTACGATGTCTTATCCATGACGTGCTTGTTCCACAGTGAGGCCATGATGTTGGCAACAGCAGGTTTGCAGGTTTCGCAACCGACACTGTTCTTATCATTACCAACTTCCCTCATTACCTCTCGGAGAGACTTGAGACGTTTGACCATGATGATGTTGTAAAGATCAACACGAGAATAGTCAAAGTGAGGGCAGATGTAGTTCTTGATCTCGTTACCCATGGAAGCCATGGTCTTGTTGAAGATGGTGGTGACGAGAGGCAGGCAACCACCGCAGCCAGTACCAGCCTTGGTACAGGACTTGATGCCGGCAATATCTGTGCAGGTGCCATCCTTGATGACCTTGACGATATCTCCCTTTGTGACATTGTGGCATGAGCAGATTTGAGCATCGTCAGGGAGGTCATCACTGTCTTCGTCCTTCTTGGCACCCAGGATGAGCTCTCCAGGGGGGACATCAAGCTCTTTCATACCCTTGACAAGGGGCACAAGCTTGACGTAATCGCAAACATCTCCAACCATCATGCCACCGAGAAGATATTTTCCATCCTTGGTAAAAATGTACTTTTTGTAGACCTTGTTGAAAGGGTCGGCGTAAGTAAGGGCCTGAACGGACTTGGCGGAAGTGGCATCGCCGTTCTGTAGAGTCTTTGCGTATTTGGGAGGGAGGAATTGAGGACCATCACGGTCGGCGAAGCAGTCGCCAAAACTGGCGACGTTAACGCCCAGAAGCTTGAGCTTGGTGCTGAGATCAGGACGCTTGAACACGCGAGGGGCGTGAAGCTTGGCTTGTGTAAGGTTGAAGGCGAGGACCTCAGCCATCTCGACACCAGGGCCGATCAGACCGTAGGCCATACCCCTCCAGCTGGCACATTCGCCAATGGCGTAAATGTCAGGCATGCTTGTTCTCAAGTCATCGTTGACCACGATGCCTCCACGGTCACCAACCTGAATGTTGGATACTCTTGCGAGGTCATCTCTGGGACGAACACCAACGGCGAAGCAGAGTGTTGAGCACTCCATCTCAAAACCATCATCGTAAACAACACCGATGAGGTTATTCTGCTCGTCCGTCTTCAAGCTTGAGACACCTCTGCCAAGGAAAAGATCAACGCCGAGCTCCATGACCTGTTCAGCGACCATTTTACCGGCGGTCTCGTCCAGCTGTCTACTCAAGACGTAAGGGAACTTTTCGACGAGTTTGATCTGCTCGAAACACTCCAAGTCGAGCATAGCCTTGCCGGCTTCCAGACCCAGCAGGCCACCACCGACGACGACGGCGTTTGTTCCTTTTTTCGTGGATGAGTGTTGGATAAGTTTCTGAAGATCTTCAATTGTGCGGTAGACGAAAACACCGTTGGCATCATGACCTGGAATCATGCGAGGCAGGAAAGCGTCTGATCCTGTAGCCAGGACAAGGATATCGTAGGGGTAGGAAGCTCCATTTGCGCAGGAGACTGTTTTGGCATCTGTGTCAATGGCTGTGGCCTTTGTGTTGATGTGGCAGTCTAATGATGAGTCTGCTTCTTTATACTAACGGGAATATTAGCAAATGGATTTGTCTTAGTGTATATGTGACAAGGAGACTCACCCATGATGCAGGGTTCAGGTATAAATCTTCGATTTTCCGGTGCTCAAAGAAACTTGTGAGGCCGACTCGGTTATATGCTAGGTATGGTTCCTCTCCAATAACTGTAATTGTGTATTCTTTTGTTTTGGCATCGTATTTGAGGAGCTTCTCACTTTGGGTTGTTAGTATGTACTGACTTGAACATGTTCATGGGTTGAGTTGACTTACATAAAGGCGATACCCACCATGCCCAGGCCGACAACGACCAGGCGTTTAGGTTCTGAAGTCATGATTGTAAAAGTTGTGTTTATGTGTAAATTTACCTTTTGAAGAGAAGAAAAGGTAAATGAATGAATGAAAGCATGGCCAGCTAAGATATAAGAGCCGCATGAAACTGACAAGAGGATGCCATGGTTTTAAACAAACTTGCCTGTCCCAACAACCTCATATCATCCAACCTCTTTCGGTGAGGGACAGACAGAGACAAGAATTAGGGCCCAGACTTCGGGACGACTACGGTCACAATTCCTTGTCTCCTATCGTGTTTGACATCTCCGGTCAAAGACGAAAGGCAAGATATTTGGGACTCTCTTACCCAATTGTGGTGTGATAAACATCTCCGTAAAAGAGGCTCAGTCCTCTTTTTTTCGTCTTGGGCTAGAGATCATGGGAATACCGGTACTAGAGTAAGAGCAGCGAAAAACCCCCGGGGGTGTATGGTTGGAAAGGCAGGCGAAAGACCCGACAGAGACGGACGATCTTGATAAGACATGGTTCCCTCTATAATAAGAGACCAATGATTTGACAAGATTCGGGACGGCGAGCAGCGAAAAGGTGGTGCGGCCGCAGCGGGTAGACTTGTTCGTAAACGGCTTGGATGAGGGTTGTTTGACAGAAACTCTCCGCGGAGAAACAAAGTTGAACAGGGGACGTGGGGATTGCGTGGAAATTCAGCGGCAGTCATACGTCCGACAGGTGATGGTGATGTCTTTTCAAGGCGGAAGCATTGAAGGCTAATTAGTTCCTACTAATTATCGATGAGGCCATTGTATGATATGCTTGTTCAAGTGGGTAGTGAATTTGACCGACAGTGTCATGATGGTTGATGGAGGATGTAAGATGGAGGTTTAGAGGTGGAAGGTCAGGTCAGCCAAAGGTGGATAATCCATCCATCCACTCCTGCCAACACAGATGCCACAGTCATGGCCATTACCTACCTACCTAGGTACCTAGAATGAGACCATCAAAAACTGGGACAACACTCATGGCCCTGTAAAGGAAACGTGGGATGGGATAACTTAGCAGGAGGCGACAAAACGTGGGATACCTCCAATGCTTCGCTTCAATACAGCAAAAGTAAAGTACGGTACACTGCACTGCACTACACTTCCAGCAGTATGGAACTGTTCCTCCATGCATCCATCTTTCAATGCTTTTCCTCGGACGCAAGATTGATAGTCATGTACCGTCCCTTATCTCTGAAACAACCGATAAGCCCCATTCAGCCATCATCTGCTACTCTTCATAATAGTGCATCTCCTCCCAGTCTTTGTAACATGCTGTCTGTAACTGGTTGCTTCTCATGTTACTGATATGCTTTCCCCCCTCCCTTTCCTTCAACTCCCCACAATAGATAACGGTCTTGTTCCTGATATGTATGTAAATCACAGTCTATCTGTCTCTTTCCACAGCCGATTGTCAACACATCTTGAAGAGATCGCGGAGATGCATGTTACAAATGAACTCTGCGGTAAGGGTCACATGTGGAATGGACATCTCACATTGGGCTTAAGATCTCCGAATATTGAACTTCTGCCACTTGTCGGGAGATAACCCAGCGTCGCATGTAGACGCTTGTTCCGGACCGAGACTGGAAGACAAGAGTACGAATAGGAATCATCTGGTTAGAAATGAGATCCATTTCCCCTTTCTAAAACATCGTGTTATTTTTCCATCCTTCGCCTTATTATACTCCCTGTTCCCATATTTTTCGTTAACGTGAAATCTAAAAAAAAAAAAAAGCCCAGATCATGATACGACAAAAGAATGAGGACTTTTTTTTGCTGCGCAATTTGCCGGTCTCGGGGGGCCAACTGATCTGATGCGAGGCACGGGATCCAATCCATGTCCCTGGGAACGGAGGGCAAACACCACCCACCCGACCTAAACATGCCTAACACCCCCCCTAAAGGCGGTTCCTGTTTAGCCACACATGATACACCCCCCACGTCATGTCATCTCACAGCGTAGAACCCCTCCAAACCTCCAAGCTCAAACACGACAACCACCAAACTCCATCATCGTGATACCTTCCAGTCTTCCGACCCCACCCTTGGTCTTATCCCCCTGATACCATCTATTCCTCTTCGCTTACCCTATCCTCTTAACTGACGATGACAACCGCCGACACATCCTCCTTCGCGTTTCCCCGCGAATACCACTTCCCCGCCTTCTTCACCCGACAAACCAACCTCACCACCCTCCACGCACAACGAACAAAATGGTCCGCACTTATTCTAGCCTACGCGCGTCACAATCGCATATTCCGACTCTCGCTCTCCGAAGCCGCCGACTCTGATCTATTCACGAATCGTCGACTCGATCGCCGACTTCAACTAGATGATATTCGTGATGTAGTTGATTTTATGCGCAAGGATGGCCGTGCAGAATATGTCGGCGGAGGTAGTTCCGGAGACGTCATCTGGCTATACTGGAGGAAACCGGATGAGTGGGCTGAGCTGGTGGAGAACTATGTTGAGGAGACGGGACAGAAGGGAAGTGTTTTAACGGTATACGAACTTGTTGAAGGAGATGGCACCAAAGGCACAGGTCAGTTCCTTAACCCCCGAAAGTATTGGAGTCTACCAAGGAAACTGACCTGTCAAACCAGACATACACGGAATGGATACAGAAGTACTGCTCAAGGCTCTGAATGTCCTCGTCAAGCGAGGCAAAGCTCAAATTTTTGGACAAGACGACTCTCTTGGTGTCAAATTCTTCTAACTATCATCCATCATCTGGACCTGGAGCTTCACAAGCTACTCTGCACAAGTTTTTGTGCTGAGCATAATTGTAAGCGACGACTCATGGTGAATGTAATATGCATAAACGCTGACACCAACCCAAGACCAAATTTGATCCCAACTTACATACCATCATCCCATTGGTACTGGCCAGCTTCAGCTACGATTTGTCGGCGTAGTAGTTTTCTGCTAGAAACTTCTCATCGAAACGCACCTGCTGCGCCATTGCGACATCAAGCAGCCAGTCTGGCGCAACGATCCGAGGCTCCATGTTCCCCTTGTGCGCCATTTCACGGAACCGACCCCACAGGTTGCGCTCTTCAGGCGCGACGCTACTCAGGAGGTAGACAGGCTCGGGTGGCGCATCGCCCTCCTCCTCTGCCGTTGTTGGTCGAATGGTTGTCCCGCTTCTTGCTCGATAGATCTTGAAAATGGCACCGTTCGCTTCCGAGATTGCCTTGTAGCTGTCTGGCCCGTTGCGAATCTTCTCCGTGCAGTATATGGCGACTCCCAGCAGAAGCTTGCCACGGTTGGCTCTTGCTCGGCTGACCGATTTCTCAAGGTTGACGTCAAACCGTTGCTCCGATTCTTTATCTTTAAGCAGAAACTCGTTCACGTCGGGTACTTCACCCGTTTCCAGCACTCTATCGATGAAGTCTGATGAGATGACTGTCGGACCGCGTGCAAGGGCACAGAGGAATTTGACGGTTCGGACGATGTGAGGGGCTGCTAGATAGTCGCAAGGTTGACCCTCTTGAACAATCTGGATCCCCAGATCCCGTAGCTTCTTCTATTGGGAGAATTAGAACAATATTTGACCGTTGTGTCAAGAGATTCACTTACCCGGTCCTGATCCTCCTTGTGCTTGTCGTTGACCCATCGACTAAAGCCAGTCAAAATGATACGCATCTCAATATCCGGCAACGACGGTTTGCTCTTCTTGATCGCTCGCTTTGCTGGGGCGTCCTCTTCCTCGGCATTTGGGCTTGAAGCCTTCTTAGACTTGGCCACCTTTTCTGCCTGATCTGTCATCCGCTTTCCGCCCCAAGGCACATTGCCGCCCTTGCCATGCCTCTTTTTCTCCTTCTCGTACAGGGCAATATCGGGAGCCAATTCGTGCAATAGATCCCGGGCCTTTGCTTTGGCACTGCGACCACCTGTGGAGATCACGGAGGGGGTTTCGTTCTCCTTGTTGATATCCCTCTTGCGCACTGGTGTTGCGGCAGCAGCCTTGGCGGGTGCCGACTTTTTGGCAGGGGGCTCATTCTCCGTGTCGTCCTGCACGTCCTCCATCTCATGATCCTCGTCAACTTGACCAATGACGACTCCCTCTGCTGGGCCGCGCTGGTATGCGTTTTCCTCCGCGGCCTCAAGAATCTTGCGCTTTCTCTTGGCTCGGGGCGAAACATCATCGCCACCAGGGTAATAGAGTTCCCGAAGCCTCGACTCGTCGAAGAAAGTCTGGCCGATGATTTCGCTGAGGTTTGTTCGTGGCGGAAAATGGTTATACTTTTTGGTGTTAATCGGTTTCAGCTCGCATTTTGCGTAGCTCTCTTCGATCCACAAGTGATTGATGACAGCAATCCCCCATTCAGGAGCCGCTTTGCACTTCTCACTAGAGTCACGCGCAGTGATGAGGTGCGTGTTATCTGCTTTCATCGTCTTGGTAAACTCAGCTCCACATGCCTTGACGAGGTTTTCGAGATAGATTCTTGCCTCTCCTCCATAATTAGAAACTGTGATGCGCAAGCCCTTAAAGCCCTCGATACCGTTTCGTGGGACCGGATAGTGTAAAAGCCTGCGGAGCGGTGACGTCCATTCATTGTGTACAATTAACCAGTACAGCCATGCTAGGTTTCCGACCTGCTTGCACGACTGAGATGCTTTGACAAAGTCATCACCATCTCGATACTGGCAAATGAACATGTCGCACTCATCGACTTCATTGACAACCGCCCCACCACCGGCAACAATGATATCTCGAATAACCTTTGTGAGCCGTTGGGTGATGTTGAGGTCGGATGAAAGCATTACGTGCTTGTTGTTGAAGATGGTAACAGGCTGTCGGACGACGTCTCCGTCAGGCGGTAGAGGCAAGTAATTAGGAGTAGGTGAGGTAGCACCCTCGAGGCTTCCGCTGGCGGGGATATCAAGATGGTCGTCGGCCGTCTTTTTCATAATCTCTGGGTCCGGTAGCAGATATGGACCCTCGTCAATTCTCTTTCCTAGTTTGAAGCAGTCGTCAAACCTACAAGGTCAGTCAGTAATCTGATGGTCGAGAGTGGAGTGGCAACTTACCAGTGAGGCAAAACCACCTTGCCCTTCCATCCTCTCTCGATCGCAACTTGAACTTTGGGATGATCAACAGAAAGTGCGCAAATATGCGTCGTTATTCGCGACACGTCTTTTGACTCCTGTCCTCCCAGTGCCATTGTTGCGCCGGCGATGCTTTCTTTGTCCATTTCTGGTAGATCGGCGCAAGTGACGACGACTTCAGAAAAGATCATTCTAGGATCAGGTGAGAAAGGTCGTACTTGAGCTTGTTTACGGCGAGCGAGGGAGTATTTTATCCATTTCGTCGTCACGACAGGGATCATAACAGCCTGCGAATCCACGTATTGAGGGAAATCGATGGTATTAGCAACAATGTGTGTAACTTTTTCGATAGGCAGAGTGCCGTCGCGTCGAGGCTCGCAAATGGTCGCACCATTATCTTCCAAGAGAGATGATAGCTATAGATAGAGGTTAGCTCCGAAGCATGAGGTCAGAGCCAGTGCAATTTACCTCATGAATATGACTTGGAGTGAGATCGCTACTGGGAACGAACGCGATCGCGCAATCAGCGAAAATGCCCTTGCCTGCGTCGTCTCCCATGGCGTGTGTTTATGAGAGTTGTGTGAGCAATAAAGGTAATAGATATACTCAAGAAAGAAGATGGACTGCGAACAAGATTCCAAATCATATGTATTTCTTTCGTAGTCAGCCAGAATCTTGCGGATACGCGATGTTTGATGGTTTCGTTTGTGATCGCCGAACGCGATCTCTCCCACTTAACGCGAAGACGCCAGGCAGTCACATGATTCGAGAGTGATCGCCCGTCTTGCGTTGATGGCCCCACTCTAGTGCCGCCGCCAGGCACCCGTGTGCATGAGTGGAATGAAAATGTTCCCCCACCATAAACTGCCTTCATTTGTTGGTCAAAGTTGATGGTCGATTAGCAGTTTACATGCCTAGTCGTCTTCTGAGGATTAAACAACTCTACAAAGAGACGACAATTGCTCTGTATCTGACAGCAATTTCTCGAGAATGTTGGAGCTAGGTTGGAACTCTGACATCATGTACAAAGTCACAGCATTTCCCGCCTTTATTGATGATAAATATGCCCTTCTTAAAACTTGTAATTTTATCCGTCAACTCCCCTCCAGTAGCATTAGCTTCCTATGGATGAGTACCAATATTCTCAACAACACATCTAGCTCTCCAAAGATGCCAAAGCAACCGCAGCCCCCATAAGAGAGCTTTCCTTGGCTGGTACCAGCTTTACAGTTCGCTTCTTGATGCTACCATCTTCATGACTAGCTACGAGTTTGTCCAAAAAAGATTGGCAACTGCTATTATACCCGGGGTAACTTTCTATCACGCTCCCATTAAACGCCACGGTTGTCTCAATCAGATCTCTGTCGGCCTCTGCAGCGAGTCGTTCGGGTGATGCTGCAGGCAAAGTCATCCCATAATCGTTTTGACTCGTGACGCGAAGGCGCCAAAAGGTAAAAACACATGTCGCTACCAGGGCACTTGAGCGAGTCGCCACGAGATACGCTATCCGCTTGAGGAAGAGAATATCGAGTATTGTAGGAGTGTGGGATGATGGATGGTATAGCGAGAATTGTTTGCGGGCAGTTCGTAGTTCAAGGCTTGAATCACTGTATCTTTATCAGTAAACTGCCTCATCACTCTTGGTTTTTGGAAACAGACCTCTGAATAACGGACAGCATTTCTGTGGTCAGTGAGTAAGGTGTCTGGAGTGAAAGAGGAATAACACCTCCGAAGACGTCTATAGACTTGATGGCATCGACGAGTATAAGCCTGCAAATCTCGCCAAGGTACATTCCGCTGACCATGTGCTCCAATGGCTGGAATTCTGGCCGAGAATGATTCTGCAAGAGCTGTCGATCCCATTTCGTCAACGGCAAGATATCGCGGCCCACCATGCTGATCTCGGTATTGACAATAACGTGTGATGCGAGTTTGAACCATTCTGCAGGCCGATGGCCAAACTTGGAACGAGCGATGGTCTGGACAGGGAGGTAGGCTGCAAGGTTGACGCCTGTTCCGAGGATAAGACCGAACCGTGTCGAGGTATGTCTATAGGATTCTGATAACAGACATGCACTTGAATCGTTAATGATTGCTCGTAATTCTACGTCAAGATTATAAATCTGGCAGGCTTTCTTCAAGAGCTGCCCCAAATCCTCGCCTAGCAGTCCCTCGTGGGCACGGAAACCTTTGCCCATAGCTTGGAGTTTTCCACCAGCTAACGACGTCTGCCTATCGTTATTGTTAACGAGTTCTCAGGATAATTCGGGGTGAACATACTCGATAGGGAAGCTCCACGCCATTGACAATGAAAGGGGTCCATCTGAGCCACTTCTTGGTTCATCTTGAATGGTGTCGACTATTCGTGCAGCCATCCAGTCAAAGAAAGCGGCCCCAGTCAGATCCTTTATCTTGGCGTCTATATGAAAGCTCTTCATTTTGACAATTCTACTTCCATCTATTCCTTCAGGTGTGCACTTTAGCATGACCAATGCCACCCGGAAAGTTGACCCGCCCACGTCTAACGAGACAAACCGGCCAGTCTCTGTGCCTTTCGGTAGTTGATGGTTGTATGACGGGAGCATTGACTCCATGTCGTTGCCTAACCGTTCGATAAACTGACGGTATAGGTTCTGTGATAGGCGAAGAAGACCGTTGGGATCAACAGGACCTAGCAGTAATGCTTCCGCGTCTTTTAGAAACTTTTCTGTGGAGGATGATAAGGTAAGTGGTTGAGGCTTGTCATCGGTGTTGAGCACCAAAGGCCGGACCCAGTAAGTGAGCAGTGCTTGGACGAGAGATTTCCCCCTTCGAAGACTTCTGATTATGGCGGCAAGTAGTTTCATCTGGAAGGTTTCCATGGTAGTATTAAAGAATGGTTGTTAACATGAATGTTCGGGAAGAGAGTGATTAAGAGTTCAGTGTACTGATGTGCTGGAGACTCGCAGTATATAGATGATATACGAGAAGTTTTGAAGCGACCTCTTTGAATGGCGACAAGTCGGTATCGTATTGCGCTGGGACTTGAACGAGAGACTAAGAAGTGGATGAAGTGGTAAGAGACCCGTAAGCACAATACGACAACATGCGACGAGGGATAGACCGAGGGGTGGCCGGAGATGAAGGCGTGCCAGACCGGTATAGCGGGTCAGGAGCAGGTCAAGCTAGACAAAGATCTTGGAGGACATCGGAGCCACAGGGGAAGTAACTGGCGCTGTTGCAAGTGAGGCAAAAATATCATCAAGATGGTATCGAATGTTGGAGGCTCAGGTTACAGGTAAACAAAGGGCACCTTTGAGGAACCAGCCCAGGTCTCAAAATCATAAAGAGACATGTTGCAAGGACTTTCCCCCTCCCTTCTCTGCGGCAATGGATTATGCAAGTAACACAAGCAAGCAACGATGAGAAGTCCACTAATTGCGGCTGTTGGAAGGTAGCAACAATGCAGCAGCTGATGAGGATGTTGAAGGTGGGAGATCAATGCCGGATGGGGCCGTTGTAACGTTGCGTAAAGTTTGGAGACTTTATTAAATTCTTAGTTGGAGCCTCCACCAATTTGGAGGTGACTTGGAGTCGTTGGGGTCGTTGGGGATGATGGATGACCAGACCATTTAAAAAAAAAGTTAGTGCACACCACTTGAACAGGGCCGTCAAGTGTCACTCGATGGTGACAGCTTAATCTACCGGAAAAATGGTAAATTCTGTTGACCAATCTTGAAACTGTCGGGGAATGCATTAACTTAAATCAAATCATTCGAATGAAAGCTCTCATATCGCAATATGCTGTCATTCACAGTCACGGCCCTGGCAATATCCTCTACTCAAGTTGCTCAACACTGGCCATAAATAAATAATCATCTTATGTATGTATGTAAAAGAACAATGGGCTATTGTATCCATCAACTTTTTTTGTAATTCGTTGTCAAGATATCTTGAATTCGTTGAGATAAATAGTTGTCCTTTGGCTGATATTTATAAGTCATGACAACTGATCGGTAGACGAATGACAGGTGATACTGGAGACTAACAAACCCTTGCTCTTGGTGAACCATGCGGGAAAAGTCAATCGTATCTGGTGACAAAAGGTAACCTTGATCCTTGATAGGTGCCATCGCGTTTATCAATTCTTGCCTCCCAAAACTCTTCCTTCCTGGCTGGTAAAACGTTTCATTAGATATGGATAACGTAGCTTATGGCAGTGGAGGTGCTAACATGGGAAGTGGTGGCCATCTTACCATGAACTCTCCCTTACCTGGTAGCACATGGCTGGACGGTAAACCGGGAAAGCATCATGATGTAAGTTGCCTCATGCTTATACATTGCACAGGTACCTACCTAGGGATATGATCACAGGGATTTCTTATGAGCGGCTTATACCTCAAATACTCCCCATCATCAAACACTACCACATCAAAAGAACCCCTAATTAACTACAACAACCACTGACATACTTAATCCAACCCCTGGCATTCCCAGAATATACATCTGCGTTATCAATAACCATCAAATATTACCAACATGCGTCTCATCATTCGCGACGACGAAGATGCTGCCTGTCAGTACGTGGCCAACTACGTGATTGAACGCATCAAGGCTTTCCAACCTACCCCTGAACACCCATTCGTTCTTGGTTTACCTACCGGTTCAAGTCCTCTTGGGGTGTATGAGATCCTCGTGCAACAGTATAAAGCCGGCAAGGTAAGCTTCAACCCTCTCAAACCCATTACATGATGGATCTGACATGCTATAAGATATCCTTTGAAAATGTCATCACCTTCAACATGGATGAATATGTCGGCTTACCTCGTGATGACCCTCATTCATATCACACATTCATGTGGAGGCACTTCTTCTCTCATGTCAACATTCACCCCTCCAATGTTCACATTCTCGATGGTAATGCTTCAAATCCAGAGGCTGAGTGCGAGGCGTACGAGGAAGCCATCAAAGCCGTTGGCGGGATTGATCTCTTCCTAGCTGGCATAGGAGAAGACGGCCACATTGCCTTCAACGAGCCCGGCTCAAGCCTCGCCAGCCGTACCAGGGTCAAGACGCTGGCGTATGATACTATACTGGCTAACTCACGCTTCTTTGGGAGCGACGTGAGTCAAGTCCCCAGAATGGCCCTAACAGTAGGTGTACAGACTGTCCTGGAGGCAAAGGAGGTGGTGGTCATCATTCTTGGAGCTCGCAAAGCTCTTGCGCTGCAAAAGTGTGTTGAACAAGGCGTCAACCACATGTGGTCTCTATCGGCTCTGCAACTGCACCCTCATCCCATGATTGTGGTGGATGAGGATGCAACATTGGAACTTCAAGTCAAGACTGTCAAGGTATGTATATGCTTCCAAAACCTTCCAGAACACTTCTCTTACCAGAATCAGTATTTCAAGAGTATTGAGAAAGTCGCTCGTGAGCAGGGCTTCGAGCAGATTCTTCCCTCCAGAGTACGCACCGGAAACGTTGATATCCCCATCACCAAGATTGAAAAGGTCCATACTCCGGCGATTGTTGCACCTGAGCCAATCGCCTGCCATTTGCTACGTGCAGAACCGGCAGTCGATCCTCAAAGGAGGTCTCCTTCACCAGATCTTGTGCCTGATAGAATGGCGTCTCGTATCCCTGAGCCAAGACTGAACCGTCGATTGACGCCGAACCCGGAACAGCAGACGATTGCTGTTGCTAGAGTCAATGCGGTTGGAGCGTGATGACTTGACATGGTTGAAGCTGCCTTTGACATTAGGAGGGGAAATGGGTGTTTGATTCATTGTTTTCTTGGATGGGAGGCCTGTATATCAAATTGAAACTTAGATCAGAGGCAATAAAGCATGAAATCCGCTCGTTATTCACAGTTTGCCGAACACTACAAGTTCTCGTAAGATGTATACTGCCACTGCACGACCCGAACGGCATGATAATGTTACGTTAGTGAACAGCAAACAAGCAAGTCGCACGCATTGTGGCCTCAATTTTGAAATGTTATTTGGTCATTTGAATAGTTATATACACCTACGGAACTTGGTAAGATATTCCTCGCGCCATGTCAACACTTGGACGCCAGTGCGCCTATGATAACTCCAATATAATGCTAACAAAACACATCCAAACAAAATTCCTCAGAAATAACAAGCACTGTGGAGAACAGCTAGTCGGCCGCAAAATACCGCTTCGCTTTGCTGCGTAGCTGCTGAGCCTTCATCTCCGGTTGAACAATGGTGTGATGAACCACATGGGGTCGATACACTGCGTCAACAGGGGGCATCCTGGTGAATTGTCAATACTATTATCAGTGTACGTGAACGAACGTATCATACCAATCGTCAACTGTCAGTGGGAAATATTCATACAAAGGATCAGCTTCTTCTGAGGGACTGTTCTCCTTATTTGCGACAGTGCTGGTGTTGCCCCTTCCTGAATTTGGGCTGTGAATATCAGTGCTGGATGGGTTCGGACTCCTCTCGTCTTCTGATAGTGAGAGGTTGATGGGTAGCTGGCGAGGGACGGATTTGCTATTGTGGACAGAAGAGAGTTGAGTGGAATTGCCTGAGCTGTGTGACCAGGCGGGGATGGGAGGTCTGCTCATGGTGGGGGAGACTGCTACACGTTTCGCAGGGTGTGAGCTGTGTGGTTGAGGGCTGGGTTGAGGTATGGATTGGGTCGACCATTCGTTCGTGGGCTGTTGAGCTGTTAATTGCTTCCCAGCGTATCTCAAAACTGTGCTTAAGGTCTTACCAGCGAAGGAGTCTTTTGGATCTGCGACTGGGAATTCTCGCGTTCCAGCTTGAGAAGCGGTTGCTCCATGTTAGAATTCGACGTACTTCTCCTCTCCAGCCTCCTTTCTCCCGTGACCACGACATCCTTACGGCCGTCGAAATTTCTCGGGCTTCTCCCCCTTACGATAACGGGGCCAGATTGTATCTCTGATATCTTGACCAATTCCCCGGTTTCCATTCTGCCAAAGAGCGTGATGCTCACGACGTAGTGCTGCTGCAGGCCTTTTCTACGACCATTGTTAGCCGTCGCGTGCTTGAACTGAAGTCGCCTCCAGGATATCGGCAGGGAGATTCTGTGCGAGTCGAGGTCCTGGCCGGCGGAGAGGTCTAGAGTGATGCTGGGTGGTGCACCAGTGATCTTAGAATCTTCGCCTGTTGGGCCACTGCCATTTTTTCCGGGGATGGAGATAATCTCTGCCGCTTTGCGATCGATTGATTCAAATGCCGTTATGGTTGCCAGCAACTCAGAAATCCGTACATGTTGGCCTTGTTCAGTCACTATGTTGTTGATGACTCGTGGAAGCGTTATCTGCCCCAAGCACTGCCAGAGATTACGACGATAACATGTCAACTCGAGCGGCCGTCCAGTCGACTCGCCTCCAAAGACGTCCTCGGCGACAAAAAACATGCCATGGAGCTCAGCAGACATATTCGCTTCCGTAAATTGGCCCAACTCGTCGACAATGGTTGCGCTCGTGACGGGGGCGCAAAAGCCTAGTAGCTTATTATCGGGCTCCTGAGGAGATGATTCCTCGAGTGAGACATCTTGGTTCGGCGTAGGCTGGTAATGATGGGTTGAGTAGGAGAAGGGATCCTCAAAGGTCGAAGAGAAGGCATCGAGATCGTAAGAGGTGCCGAAGGGTAGGTTTTGCAGCGTCGCTCCGTCGCTAAAGCTTATTAACACCCAGACAGCCGTTGGAAAAGATGGAACGGTACGAACAGGAGCGATTCGTCAAAATTGATGTCCTGGTCGAAAACATCCATGTGCATGTTCTGGTGCTGTACTTGACCAATATTCATGGGCATCGTCTCACTAGACGAGCCACCAGTGGACAGCCCCGGCATTGAATTATAGGTGGCCATGGCATGATTTAGCTGCGTCGCATGTGTATTGTTGGTGCCCTGGCTAACATGCGATCGGGTGGAGGGGTAGAGCGCAGAGAGTGGGTAGTAGAATAAGATCACAACATTTGGTATATATGGATTTCTGGAGATGCGCAAAGTAGGAGATAAGTTGGTAGAGTTGAAGGAGACAAAAGAAATGGAGGTGGAGGGTGGAGGGGAAAGTGGATGAAGATCTGGGCCTGTGTGGATGTGTGGAGATGGCACATGCACAGGCTTAAAGGCTCTGGAGAACCCCCACCCCTATACTCTGTACTGTACTGTAATTATCATTCACAGGTGATTGACTGATTGCGACCGGTTTACTTGTAGTACATACAGTACGGGCGCATTGTTACAGTGCTTGAGATTGAATGAAAGTCCTGTCTGGATAGAGATTTGAAGAGTTATTCCAATCTACTTAGTTTCTAAAGCTCTAATAGCGAATTCCAACGTTATCATGACCAGACACTAACAAACTACCCAATCTCGTCCGTTTTATAGGTGAAGAATAGAAATATGCTTAGAGAGTAGCAGCCCTGGACAATTGGAATCTTGTTGAGACCCAGCAACTTGCTCACCAAACTTCCACACTTCATCAAGGACAAGCTTTTGATATTCGCCTCGAGTTTCATCATCCACAGCAGTCTCTTCGGAAAGAATCACCAGGTCTGCATCGGCTCCTGGATCCAACGTACCCTTGACCCCCTGTAGACTAAGCATGGAGGCAGGGGTTGAAGTCACAGCTCGTAAAGCTTGGGGAATACTCGCACCTGTCCACTGTAGAAAGTTGTTGACACATTCGAGAAGCGTTATAGAACTAAGGAATTCGCTGGTTAGCCATACACTCAGATGTAACAATCACACTACTTACCTTCCGGCAATTGTTTCTGAATTCTCGAGCAGCAGTTTTGGACCCTTCTTGACAATCTGAGACGTCGTCTCACCATTGGTCCATGGATATTTTCCATCCGGCAAACCCACCAAGTGCATCGCATCCGTGACAAGGATAAAACCGTCAGGGTGCGAGTTGAAGGAGAGCTTGACAGTAGTGGGATGAAGATGGATCCCATCACAGATTACACCAAAGTACGGTCTGGGTACATTCTCCGCTTGGCCCAGAACACCAAAAATGCCTGGATTCCGATGGTGAAGTGGTCGCATCGCGTTGAAAAGATGAGTGATCATGGTCGCCCCTTGGCTTACTGCCCGAGACGCCTCCTCATATGTTGCTTCCGAATGACCAATCGAGTAGATGATGCCTCTGGCAGTGAGTTCGGGGATTAATTGCATCATGTTCCCACGCTCAGGCGCTGCCGTAATCATTTTGATAGGTGATTCGCCTCCATCTCCCTGGGCCCGCGGCCTCATGTTTGAAGAACCATAGCATTGTTCGACATCCTCGATCGAATAGGCCTCTTGTAGCACATCCACATTGTGGACACCGTTCTTTGTGGGACTCAGGAACGGACCCTCACAATGAGCTCCGAGCGATTCGGCGCCGTTTGCCGAGAACCGTTGATTCCCGGACGGGCCAAGAAACGGGAGCGCCTTTAAAGCCGTGTTAGCTTCATGTACGATTTAGAATGCCCCACTGATTCAGACGAATGCGAAGGATGGAAGCTCACCTTTTGATACATTTCAGGTTTTTGACTGGTGATGGTTGGAATGTAGGATGTGACCCCTGTTTTGACCAACTGCTGACTGGCTTGGTGCAGTTTCTTTTTGTACTCGCCCATGTCTTCAAGGAGGGTCGAAAAATTGAAACCAAAGGCGCCGTTGAGTTGACAATCGATCAGACCTGGAGCAATGATGCGTCCACCAAGGTCGATTGTCTTTTCGGGAAGTATGAGTTCATCGTAGAAGGATGTCTGACTGTTTGTGATTCTGCCCGAGGAAGAACTGATCCATAGGTCATCATTGACTAGTTTGTCGTCACGAAGGAGACGACAATTTGTGAATTTGATGAGGCCATTCTTGGGAAGAGTAGGTGAGATGGCAGCAGGCATATTAATGATGTAGGGATGGCGGGGATAGTATATTGATGCTTCAAATTGTGGTAATGGATAATTGAGTACCAGTAGCGATGATGATGCTGTTAGTAGTGATTCCTGCTGCAGGTTCGCGATCAGTCTTGAACAACTGCAGGAGGCTTCCAGTGTACTAGTAGTTCCTGGACGCCCAAGTTACAGCGATAAAGGTTGACATCATACCACCGAGAGGCACCTGCCATGGCAGCGATTGTTCTCCGATGTTCCAACACTACTTCACTCTGAAGGAACAGTGTTGTGGAACTTGGAGCTCTGGTTATCGTAGATTGTCACATAACTATCACCATGAGATGGATGGCAATGCAACAATCCCACCATTGCTTGTCAACACAGACGCGCTATCTTAGCCAGGATCCGCTAATTAACATACCGAAAGGATACAAGAACATGGGCATCTTCCATCAAATGAATGCAATGTTGAATCCACTAATTCCACGCCTTGCACTGCCAAACCAACATCAACTTGGACCGACAGACCCGACTGAACCGACGACTCCCATGATAACTACCTAGCTAGGTACCCGATAACGAATGTCAGTCGAGTGTAACGTTAACCTAGCCACAAAAACCCCCCACTCATGATACACACAATCTGGGGGAGAATACTCGACCCACCTCACAATCATATCGTCTTCCTCATCGTGACCAATCAGATCAGAGTAACCCCTCGCCAGCCGAAGCTCAACCGTCCATCCAGCAAGCAATGGCCTCCTCAGCAAGCAGAAGCAACCTTAACCGCAACAACCTCGCCTCTGCAGATTGTTACCTCGGGTCCACAGCGACATCAAAGAGCACTGCCAGTGTCCACGATCGTCCGAGGAGAAGGGGGTATCATGTCACAAGGCATCATCATCGAAACTTACCAATCATGGTTGACTTTGATGATGGTGATTTAGATCCAGCATGGCAGGATCTCAACCGGTACGTACCTGAGCAGCCCAGGACAATACCGATGCTCGACTCCATTACTCGTCGAGTGCGCACAACCATGACAGTCTGTTTCGAGTACTGGCCGTGTAGATTAACCTGTCTAATTATTAATTCTATAGTGCTATTGGGCAGACGCTCTTGATGGGCTGGGATGGTACTGAAGTCACTCCTCAGATTCGAAGTCTTATAGAAGACCACTATCTTGGCTCCATAATACTCACGGCCAAGAATCTTAAATGTAAGCTCACGAATCTTTGAGGTGGTTAAGTAATGGCGCGGGGACCGTTCGCTTTCATAGAATCCTCTCATATTCTAGTCTTGACATCTCCAACTAATACGATATAGCTGCTCAACAGACTGCCCAATTAGTTCAGGAATTACAGACTATTGCTAAAAACGCCGGCCACCCTCAACCATTACTGATCGCTCTAGACCAAGAAAATGGAGGTGTCAACAGCTTATTCGATGAAGACTACGTCTGCCAGTTCCCAAGTGCAATGGGCATCGCGGCAACAGGTCGAGTTGATCTGGCTTACGAAGTCACCAAAGCAACAGCTACAGAGATCTCCGCTTGCGGAGTGAATCTCATGCTTGGCCCGGTACTTGATGTCCTGAATAACGCTCGCTACCAACCCTTGGGTGTACGTGCAACAGGGGATGACCCCCAAGAGGTGTCACAGTATGGTCTCGCCGCCTTGAGAGGTATTAAAGACGCGGGACTGGCTTCCTGCGGAAAGCACTTCCCCTCGTATGGTAACCTCGATTTTCTTGGATCAAATCTTGATGTCCCAATCATCACTCAAACTCTTGAAGAACTGAGTCTGAGCGCCCTGGTTCCTTTTCGCAATGCAGTGGCATCTGGTAATCTTGACGCCATGTTTGTGGGTGGCTGTGGGATATCCAACCCATCCATGAACGTAAACCACGCTTGCCTGTCTGACCAAGTGGTGGATGGTTTACTACGGGACGAACTTGGCTTCGATGGTGTCGCCATCTCAGAGTGCCTTGAGATGGAGGCCCTGAGTCAGGAGTTGGGTGTCCAGAACGGTGTTATCATGGCAGTCGAGGCAGGTTGTGATCTCGTACTGCTCTGTCGTGCTTATGATGTGCAGCTCGAGGCCATCAAGGGCTTGAAGCTGGGCTACGAAAACGGGATCATCACGAAGGAAAGGATATATACATCATTAAGGCGAGTGCTGCGCCTTAAATCGACATGCACCTCTTGGAATAAGGCACTCAACCCATCCGGTACATCACTTCTGTCTCAGCTTCATCCATCCCATCGAGCCTTATCAAAAAGGGCATACGACAGTTCCATCAGTGTTATTCGGGACAAGGAGAAATTACTGCCTCTTTCAAATTCGATGCATCCCGGCGAAGAGCTCCTCTTGCTTACACCCTTAGTTAAGCCTCTCCCAGCATCGTCCCTGACCAAGAAGCTCCTCAGCGCCAAAGAAACCCCCAAGTCTTCTGTCACTTCCCATCACAGATGGCTACACAGTGAGCGTGATCGCAGCGCCATAATGAGTGGGGAGGGCGTCTTCAGGGAGTTCGGCAAAGCTCTTGCAAGAGCACGCAGTGAGAAGCTTCTGCACACCAGCTATACTGCCAACGGCGTCAGACCAGGTATGTTGGTAAGATACTTTGAAGACCACTGTTAATGAAATACAGTACATGAAAATCTCATTCATAGAGCATCATGCATCATCATCGTCACTGCAGATGCCAACCGAAACTTGTACCAGTCGGGATTTACTAAACATGTCGACATGATGTGCTCCATGCTTAGAAGCAGAGGCCAAAAGAAGCAGCTGATTGTGGTGGCAGTTAGCTCACCATATGACTTTGCTATGGACAAGTCCATAGGTACCTACCTCTGCACATTCGACTTTACCGAGAATGCGCTGGATAGTCTTGCTAGAACGTTGGTTGGGGAGATAGCTCCTCTCGGCACGCTTCCGGGTACTCTGAGGAAGAGCAAAAAGGTGCTCAAATCAAGACAACACTGGCTCGTGGAAGAGTATATACCAAATCGAGACGATCCTGGCCTACTTGACCTAATAAAGGCTGTTCAGCGGTCTAGCGATCCTGATCTCAGGTTCCTGCGGACGACGTTACCAGCAACCTTCCACACATCGAATCCCAATATTGTGGAAGCTCACATGGTCGTCAGAAACAGCAGCACAAACGCATTGTACGGATTTGTTGCCACGTACTTTATCCATGGGACCGGTGTGTTGGGCGCCATCTTTGTTGACCCGGCTAAGCGCGACGTGTCTGTTGGACGGTCTCTACACCGACGGGCAATGAGGGGCTTATTACAGCAGCCGGGAATTAAGACAATTCAGATCGGAACTGAATATCCTAGCGTGTTTCCTGGAGTCCCTGTCGACAATGGTGTCAACTCGGTCAAGGAATGGTTTGCCAACAGTGGATGGGACACACAATTTCCACGTCGTGTCACTAGCATGATTATCCCAGATGCCGCGAGCTGGTCAGCTCCTGAAGGATTGCTACAAAACATACAACGAGCAAACATCAGCTTCGACTTGATCCATGGACTGGAGAATGCGGATAGTGTGCTGAACCACGTAGACACATATGCCAGTGCCGACGTTCTGGAACTCTACAGAGTGGCCATCTCCGAAGTGAAAACAGCAGGTATTGTGCGAGCGAAAGACTCGGCTGGGAACCTTGTCGGAACAGTCATCATTTGCAGACAGCACAGCCCACTCACGATGAATATACCTGTTCTCCTCTCTGATGAGGGTATCGGTGGCATTCTTGCGCCAGTTGTCCCAGCCATGCAGCTCAACACACTTGTTCTACAAGGTCTGGCTCTGATGGGAATACGCCAGAACAAGAATCACAAGGCGAGAAAGATCATTCTGAGCTCAGTAAGTAGATTGGTTTCGGAGATGTGTACTTGTGTTTTAACATGGACCAGGTTGTCGACGACGGCACAGAACCTTTGGCGGCTATGGGATTTGAAGTTTTGCGAGTATTTGAGGAGATCACGAATACCCCAGAAAGTGTATGTCTTTCTACATGTTGAACGTTGCATTGCGTCCAGGGGGCTAATTATGAACAGTTTTCCGATCTAATGTAATATAAGCCTCTCATGTGAGGGAGATTGATCAAAGGTGTACGTACATTCAACGGCTTCAGCCATCTCGATATCAACTGTTCATCTTCAAAATCGATGCACAAATATGTCGACCTTGAAACAACATGAACAGTTGCTCTCCATACACATGCGGGCTATGACATCTCATTTATGCTTTTCCTTACCTTTGTAGTCCTTACTTCGCATCATATGTGCATGCACCAGTAAACTACAGATAAATCTATACCCTCTCAACATCAACTCTTCTCAGTGCCTCAATTCAACATTATTGATTAATTCCTCTTTCTGACCTTCGCAAGTTCAATCGTACATAAATGCTCGTCGCGAACTCGATAGCGTTCCAAGCTACTTCCTCAAATCCTGCTTCGTATCCTCCACAGCGCTAGTCTCAATGACGGGATTCTTTTCGATATCATTGGCAATATTTCCCAGAGCACGATCGCCAAACATGAGATCAATCTCTTCGAGAGTAAGACCTTTTGTTTCCTTGAAGCAGAAGATGAGGACGGGAAGGGTGATGACGAGGTTGAATGCTGTTGGCGTGTTAGTGAAGATCGACTCCTCAAGAGACGGCATATCTTACCAACAAAGAGGAAGTAGAACTTCCAAGTAAGTTTATCCAGAGCAAGAGGGCTAACTTGGTTCCAGAAAGTGCTAACAGTCCAGTTTCCGACACCGGTAGCAAATGCGCACCCCTTTCCACGGATCTGATAGGGCATAATCTCAGCCATATAAGTCCAACTGACGGGACCGAACGAGAGCGAGAAGATGATGGTAACACAGAAGAGGAATGCTACGCCTGCGATACTGTGACCGAGCTTGTCGCCATCGGTGTTTTGGCTGTTGATGGCAGCCTCGCAGATGAGGGCGATGGTGATGGCAATGATACCATAGATCAGGGGCTTCTTACGTCCGATGCGGTCGGCGATGAAGTAGATAAAGAACAAGTCTAATATTTGGTCAGCGTTTGAAAGATTGGATAAGACGTGTAAGTCAGTTCTTAGGGACTTAGGGTGCCCTGGAATTTAGGGCGCCTTGGAGTTTAGGGTGCCTGAAATTTAGGGTGCCTAAAAAAAAAAAAAAAAAAGACATGTTGTCGTGGGGCAGACAAATGGAGTCAACTTACTTGCAACCGGACCACAACAGTTGTAAATACCAGCAACGAGAAGCTTCGTTTTTCCAGTAAATCCAAGAGCCTCATACATGACAGTTTGATAATAACCGATCACGTTGATTCCAGTGAATTGAGTGAAGACCTGGACAGCTGACCCCAAAAAAAGACGTTTTCGCCACTGGGGGACTTGGAACATGATAAGCCAGCCAGACGCAGTAGCGGCCTTCTCAGCGTCGATAGTAGTCTTGATCTCCTGGAACTCCTGCTTGAGCCAGTCTTCATTGGTTCCGTCGTAGTGCAGCTTTCGAAGAATCCTCTCTGCTTCCTCGAGCTTGTCACTGGCGATCAAATGTCGAGGCGTCTCGGGAAGCCAGAGCATACCGACGCAGAGGAGGGCAGAAGGGAAGGCTTGGAAGGCAAGAGGGAATCGCCATTGGAAAGAAGATGTATCAGGCATGTGGTGACTTCCGTAGCCAACCCATGTAGATACGATGAAGCCGACTCCTATCATCTGCTGGGCGAGACCGACGATGAGGCCTCGGTTCTTGGGACTGGCGCACTCGGACTGGTAGACGGGGACTAAGGGGGCATGGAGGTCAGTTTTGCTCAGATAGAGGAGAGATGAGGTGAAGCCTTACCACTCATGGAGAGGAGACCGACGGCAAAGCCAGCAACGATACGGCCGATAAGCATCATAGCAAGACTGTGTTTCTGATGGTTAACTCAGACGACCAGACAATTCTGTAATAGTCGATGGAACAGGGGGGGTTGACATACTGGTACGCAGCAGCTTGAAGAACAGCGCCGATAGTACATATCAACGCACCAATTCCAATGGTCTTGCGACGACCATACTTATCCATGATGACACCACCAAATAGGGCTCCGATGGCGGCACCACCACTGAATGTCGAGTTGATGGCGCCGACGATGGAAGACGTGGATGTCGTGTTGAAGGTGTCCAAGAAGTGTGGGCTGGCTATCACATCTGTCATGACACCGGAATCCTACGCATCACAGGTTAGAAGTGCTGCTACGCCATGTCATGGTGCCTGCTCACATAACCGAATAGAAACGAGCTGTTGAGAAGACGGTCAGTTTCGGATGGTTTGGGCGGAATTTCGAGATACGTACCCAATGGCTGCAAAGCAAGCCAGGCCAATGCTATAAGCTTTTCCCATGATGGGTTTGGTTATTCGATATCTCAGTAGATGAGCAATGGTTGTTGTATTAGAAGTAGACGGTAGAGAGTATTAGTTAGGGTGGGATAGACAGAAGACACTCGATAGTTCAAGCGGCACCAGCTTCTATTTGTATGAAACACATTATGCCTTTGGCTATCCTCGGCCAAAGATACTCCGCTATCGCGGTTTTGTTGCTCATAACCCATTTTCTACCCTCGCCTGTGACTCGACATGCAGTTTACACGAGATCAACACACCCCCAACTTGAACTTGAACTTGGACTTGGACTTGGACAGAGTCAAAAGGTGGACCCAAGAAAAAAAGCGGGTGTCTGCTGTCTATATCCCCAGGGGGTTTGCCCCGTGGGAATCTCCACATGGTAGGGAAGATCATGCTACTTCTCTGTTCTTTTTTTTTCCACATCTTGGTGTCCCTTTGAGATTTAGCCGCCCATTCTTTGATCGCAAAAAGAGTCGTACAAGAAAGTCAGTTGATATTTTTATTAAGGTATCTTGCCTATTGAAAGATTGTGGAGCTTCGAACTCGGTCGACGAAACTAGTCCCGGTTGTATCATGATGTGAATGTTGAATCGATGGAACTGACATGCAGAGATTGATACATCGCATGATATAGGGTGAAGCATAGTCTTATGAATAAACACATGACAGTGAAGAAACGTGCGAGTCATGGTCATGGTGCCGTGTCCAGTTTGTCAGATCTTCCCTTGCTGGCATATCAATCCATCCTCATTGTTCCCGGGGCCAGGCGACCGGCGACGTTACGGTACAAAGCAGGCAGACAGATAAAAACGGGTTTAAAACTTGTGTTATTTCCATCAGCCGCCTTCAGCCGCATCGAGTTGTCTTCGAGAAGCGTGATTGGAACAAACACCCCCATGGTCCGGTCCTTGATGGAGGTCCTCGGTTAAAGTCACTCTTCCAATATTATCCAGCCAGTAGAGTTGTGAGCTTTATAACTAGAGGGATGGAGGATCTCAATGCTGGAGGATTAGCTTCCTGAGACGATTTCTCCAAGGAAGAGGTTTTGCTGTGCTATACCTCATGACCCGAGTGACTGGTACAAACCCTGAAAAGATACAGAATCATTTGTGGTACCGGCAATCCATCGTGTGTCGAGATGGGATAACAAGCCACAAGCGATGCCGGGATCCGATTTTTCGATACCTTCATGAGAACACGCCCCAGGTCCTTGCTGGTTACACAAAGCGATGGATTCGACAAGAGCGGAGACTTGAAATTCCCATGATCGCTCAGCCTTCTCGGCTAAAGTCAGAACAAACTGTGTATTTGCCAGATATCCATATGTGGATCTTGGGCTTGCTGCCGGCATCTACCTGTAGTACAACATGATATGCTATGATATGATACCAATGGAATATTGGTTTCCATGTTTTTGGTGATCAGTAAAGTAAGCTCAAGACAGGGGTTGACAAAGGGCGGGCGCCGCCGTATTGCATAACCCAGTGGCCTGATTTGCACTGACTTATGATTGTTATTGATTGTCTGTTCGATTTCCAAAGATCACCAGGAAGAGAAACATGCTTCTCACGACTTGGGTAGCCCAGTATCAATCATTCTTTACATGCGCTACCGCTACACCAACCAGGGGCACACCCGGCTACTACCCAAGATATGATATTTATATACACGGCATAGGATGTGTTGTATGCATATTCATGTCCCGAAGGAGTGACGTTGTAGGGGGACCATTTTGGCAAGCCGAGGACTTCTTGGTGTGGTCGTGACTTATACGATCTGTGCCAAGTTCAACTATTTCAATTGGACAGCTATGGTAGTCCCAGGATGACTATATGCAGATTAGAATTGAGGAGTATCGTATAGTGAGAAGACGACTAAGTGCATGTATTGATTACCTTTGAATCTTGACGTGGTTTGATACTGGAGAGAGGATATTGACTCAGCCTTTATGGATTCATATTTGATTTCCTTAAGGCATAGAACGTCCGGTATGGTGTAGTGGCTAACATTTCGCGCTCTCATCTAACGAGAGATCATCTTGATCCGCGGAGCCCAGGGTTCGATTCCCTGTACCGGAGACGTTATTCTCCTTATTCTATTCTTTTGCCTTAGTACCTTGTTTTTTTCTTTTCTTTCTTCTTCTTAAGCCCTGAGAATCAGTCAACCTGTTTTGCAATCACACTGTTTTTTTCTTTCATATCACAGCCTTCGTCTACCATCACAGCTTACTTAAGAATTGAGTATTAACATAATTCAGTGGCAAGGTCACACAGAACTAGACATACGATGCATTATTATTCATGCTCTGATTATCCTCATTCACCTACCTGCCTGGTATTCTCATCTGATAATCTAACGCAATCCTCAATATAGACCCCTGTCTCAGTCCTCGCCGGCCACTGGTGCGGCTCTCCGGTTAAAGTAGTAAACCAGTAGGCTAAAATCTCCGAACCTTGGATGTTCGGATAGATGTCCCGTCTAGGCGATATAGCTAGTGCTCATCATGACAAAGATCAGTCGTCTATTTTCCTTTTGTATTCCACCGCAGTGAGTCCGTGGTATATTAGCTACGAATCCACCCCCAAACTGGGCCACAACCCCCAGGAAACTAACATCATGATATGCAGACCCCCGAATCCACTACACCATGGGTTGGGCTACTATTGTTTTAACTGTCATGAGACTGCAAAGCCTAGAATGTGTTCTGGTGATCCTGTGCTGAGATTGAGGAGTGGTCGAAACTGTCCGGAATGATCTGCTACGACCCACGACAGCTTCCATAGTAATGATGTATGCACCTCGGACTTAGTATCTTACAACACACCACTGTGTCCTTGTTTTACGCGTTCTTGTAAACTAGTTTGTTCAACATGTCCAAGTGCACTGACACAGTATTCAATCTAAGTATCTTAGCAACTTCACAAATATTTTCAAGTATTGGCTACAGACAAAATATCATTGACATAACCCCCAACCTCCATCCAGATCTCCAAGTCAGGAAACAGTAACGGTAACATTACCCTTGAAACTCTCACTCGAGTTACCGACAAAGACTGTAAAGTTACCAGGCTCAACCACGTATTCCATCTTGCGATTCCAAAGCCCCCAGTCCTCAACCTTGAGATCGATCTTGACAGTCTTGGTCTTGCCAGCCTTGACGGCAACCTTCTTGAATCCCTTGAGACGGAAGCGTGGGACCTCCACTGATGCAAGCATGTCCTTGACGTATAGCTGGACAACCTCACTACCGTCGCGCTTGGATTTGTTGGTGACGTCCACGGAGACGGTGACGGTGTCCGAGGCCGTCACCTTGCTCTTTGAGACGGAGATCTTGGAGAACTCGAAGCGACTGTAGGATAGGCCGTAGCCAAACCCGTACAGAGCAGTCGGTGTCTCGAGGATGTAGTTACTTCCAAACACGAGTGTGCCGTTCTCATAAATACGTCCAGGGTTGGGCCAGGCACGGGCTGAGTTGAGGTGGTCATAGTAGATGGGAAGTGTACCGACATCGTAGGGGAAGCTGACGGAGAGCTTTCCAGAGGGGTTGACCTCGCCGTACAGAACATCGGCGAGGGCATAGCCACCCTGCTCAGACTGGTAGAATTGCTGGACGAGGGCAGCAGCCTCCTCCGAGATCCAGGGTTCCGTGATAGGCTTTCCAGAGCTGTAGACAACAATAGTAGGCTTGCCGGTGTCAATGATTGCCTTGACAAGACGAGGCATGGCACCGATGAGGTTGAGGTCGCTTGCATCGATGTGCTCACCGGTCGTGGCGTTAAGACCTTGCCAGAGTTCGTTCTGGTCTCGGGACCATGTACCGACAACAACAACCGCGACATCAGCCTCTTCGGCAGCAGCGATAGCTTCATCGAAACCGGAGTCGTCGTTTGACCAACGCTCACAACCCTTAGCGTAGGTGACCTTGCCCTCGCTGACGGATTTGATGCCATCAAGAGGCGTAACACCACGAGTCATGGCAGTGTGGATTACATAGTCTCCATACTAATACCATGTTAGTCATCTTCTGGGTGACGATCAAAGATTGTAACTTACGTTGACATATCCATGTGCCATGGGGCCAATGACGGCAACATTGGCGTCCTTCTTCAGGGGCAGGATATTGTCGTGGTTTTCAAGGAGGACAATACTCTCAGAGTCGAGCTGACGAGCAAGCTGCTTGTGCTTCTTGGTATTGACATAGTCGAAGATCTTGTCGTCAGGGACACCTGTGAAGGGCGTTTCGAAAAGACCCATGGTGAACTTTGAGCGGAGGACTCGGGATACGGCCTGATCGAGATATTTCTCGTCGAGCTTTCCATTCTTGATGAGCTCTGGAATGATTTCGTAGCTCCAGTAACCTCCACCCATCTCGACGTCGTTGCCGTTGGGAAGGGTCTAAAATGTGTTAGTCTCAATCTCTAGAACTTACTCTACCTGTTAGATAACATACCTCAACAGTGATACACTCATGATCCTCAACTGCGCAAACGGAGAATGCAGTGGCGAGACGAGCGGTGCCACCAGCATCAGAGATAACATAGTACTCATAGCCCCACTCGTCACGAAGGATGTCGTTGAGCAGATGAGGGTCAGAGACAACAGGATTGCCGTCGTAAGAGTTGTACGAGGACATGATGGAAGTGGCACCACTATCGAGAATAGCGCGCTTAAAGGGAGGCAGATAAAGTGAGCGTAGCTCTCGTTCACCACCGTGAACGGGAGCGGTGTTGATACCTTGCTCAGGGGTTGCAAACGCAGCCTAGTGGAGGTTAGGAGTCTTCTCAAACTACAGACTGTCATGACTTACATAGTGCTTGACCATAGCAGAGATGCCGCCATCTTGAAGACCTTTGGCGAACTGGTAGGCCAGCTCCCCGGTTCTATGGAGAACGTCAGTACAACTCATTTGTGAGGGGTCAAGACACTTACAGGTAGGGATCTTCACTGAAGCACTCTTCGACACGGCCGAATCTCAGCTCCCGAGCAAGATCGGCCTGAGGAGAGAAGAGCTGGTTGATGCCCAGAGCCTTGCTTTCGGTAGCGATGATTGCTCCCATCTTGTTGATGAGCTCTGGGTTGAAAGAACAGCCCATGCCAATGGGAGAGTTGAAGATAGTGCCATTAAGGATCAGGGCACCATGAAGACCCTCGCTCTGGATAAAGGCAGGAATACCTACGGCATATCAGACAGAAGCAGACAAGTATGGGTTGGAGATCATAGACTTACCCAGCTCAGTCTCATTGACAAGGTAGTCCTGGGCCAACTTGGCAGCCTTCTTGACAGTCTCCATCTTGGTGTAGAGACCTGTCCAGACAGAGTTGGCTCGATACTCCATGTTCCATTCGAGACCAGTCCTGTTGAATTTGCCATCAGTGATGTTTAGATAGTTGGTCATGTCACCTTGAATCAACTGAGCGGTCTTCTCCTTGACAGACATGCGCTTGAGAAGATCCTCAACACGATCATCAATTGATGCTTTCGGGTCCTTGTACAGAGGCTTGTCCTCGGCAGCCTGGCCGCCAGCTGCCAAGATGGCAGCGCAGAGGTATGTTGAGAGCTTCATGGTACAAGACTTGAGGAGTGTATGAGGAGCTGTCTCTGAAAGCTCAAGAACACGTAGAGACTGGGAAGAGCGACCATTTTATCATCAGTTCAGTATGACGTTCATTACATCTACGAGATTAACCGGAAAGACCCCTCCTGGGTACTGCATCGCGAGGATGAACAGCCGGGAGGCCTATTCAACATAGGCAATTTGAGATGTGAGATGCATGAGCACATGGTAGGAAATCATCAGAGGTCCCATGATTGACGAGGATGGGGCCATGGCTATGGCTATGGCTATGGCTATGGCTATGGGCTATGGGATCATGGTTCGCTGAGTGCTGGATTGTCGCCCTAGGGCCCTCGCAAACTGCTTCGGGTCAATGAAGCCGAGATGAGCGATCGCCAGAGGCAGGTTCTTGGTGCTTGGAGCCCATGTAAGTGCCGTAACGGTCGTTAATAACCCTGGGGAAATGCGGGGGCGCCACCAATGGACGGTTGTTGGACGGGACAAGAGGCCAAGAAGGGGAAGATGTGCCAGGAGATGACGAGATGGGATTCGTGGGATTGAATAAAGCTGTCGAGATGGTGTGAACGGTGTGTGAATGGGATGGGTTTATGCAAGTGTGGGTGCATTCAACAGTTGAGTTTGACTTGGCCGGGAATACATAGCTGAGTACGAGGATATCAGTCGAAGCGCTGTGGTGGATTTCAAATTGTGAGTTTTGACCATGAAGAGTGAAGATGTGGAGTTGTAGATGGAAGGGGATGTCAAATATGCAAGTATCTGTACAAAGATTCAGAAGTCATCGATATAGAAATATGTAAGTAGACGGTAGTCGACACACAACAGTTACAGTCACTTCAGCAAATTGGGAATTACAAACACTCGACTTGATAAGCGTCTATAATTCTGTACGCAATACTCTGTACATAGTCAGCAAATGATCCTAGGCAAGAAACGATACATGGGAGCTATGGTTTCACAGAATCTATGCTAGCCATGGACATAGTCAGTGTGGAACATCGTGCCGAACATCCTAGTTGGAAATCGGAACAAGTGGGAAAATGGCCCGACATAGGCAGAGACGGTTGGAAGCGGGTAAACAAAGATGAAAGGCGGGGGTGAGGGTGAAGGATGAAGTGGAATGAAGAGATACACGACGAGAATTTAGATAACAAAGTAGAGTATCAAATGTTTATATTTATAGATGGGAAGTTCGATGCCATTTATACTTATCACAGATCAGCTGAATGGATTCTCTCCATGTCAGTAGATTACAAAAGGATACGTCTATAATAAGAGATGTAATATACCTTCTCTCTTCATATTCGCGTGTGCACATGTGCCATTGCAACAAATGTATACAACCATGATGATCAGGCCTCGTCTCGGGAAACAGACAGAATTGGAACTATGCAAGCCTGTTATCAATGTCCTGCAAGTCCACGAACGATACAACCTACACGATACATATCCATTAACACTAAACGTCCTGTTTCTTCAACACAAAAAGGCACGATGGATCAAGGCGTAGTATTTAACCGGCTCTAGCTCCAAGTCTCTTGAACAAGGGGTCCATTGATGGAATTATGGGGTAGAAGTATCTCAGAAATGACATCCACACCCACATCCGCGTCCACATCCATACAAAAGCAAATGCATACCACACACCCCATCCTCCCCACTGTCCAGGATGTTTTTGACTAGACAGCGTTTTTTTCCCTTTTAGTAACCGGACGAATGATGATATGTCATGGTTACTCAGACTGCCTTTCATGTCATGAGAGAGGGAAAAAAGATGGTGGGGTGAAGAGGGGAAAACGAGGAAGCTGACCCATAAGGGTGTGAAGTGCGGCATTGACACGGGTGAATTGATTCGGATTCTAAGGATTTGTTGTTATGGAGTTCGGAGTGTCTTGTAGGATTCACAAAAAGTATGGGTTTCTCCCGCCATGGCCCGACTTGTCATGATATCTCAAGTGGAGTCTCTGGTATCACGATACATGAGTATGCCAACTCTCCCATGCCCATGAATTTGTCTCTGTGCGTACATTCAAAGGTAGCTTACATCTTCCTTTCGTTCTTCAGAATCTCTCATCTTTCATTCTTCAATATTCCCTATACTGCAGCTCTCTAAACTCAATCTTACCTCGGCCTATCATCGCCGACTCTATTCTACTTCATTCCCTCTACTTACACAATTCTACCTTTTGTCTTTTCTTCTCTCCTCCGAGCACAAACAAGATGCATCTCCGTGATGGCATGTGGCTACCCGCAGAGGGTTTCCGTACAGAATATGCCGAAGACATCTATGAAATCACTCCCCAGGAAGACCAGCAGGCATTGAGTCTTCTTTGCCCTGTCAAACACATCCGCTCTCGCGGCGATACCCTCAACCAGCCCACCGTCACTCTCGACATCAAAGCCGAGACGGACGGCATCATCTCTATCGAGTCTACCCACTGGGCCGGTGCTCAGAACAGAGGCCCTCACTTTGAACTCTTCCCGGACGGAAAGCCTAGTGTGGAAGGCAAAATTACCAAGAGTGACAAAGGCACTACACTACAGGCCGGCTGTCTCTCTGCCACCATTCATCCTGACTCTCACAACTTCGATATCAAGTTCCACAGCTCAGATGGAAAGAAGCATCTCACTACCTTGGGTAACCGCAGCACCGGCTTTGCCTACTCACCTGCACCCAGCACACCGATGCAGCTCGGCGACATGCGCGACTTCAAGCATTACATGTTCTTCCAGACGACTCTCTCCGTCGGCGAGTCTGTACACGGCCTGGGCGAGCGTTTCGGCGCCTGGAACAAGGTCGGCCAGGCCGTCTCGCTGTGGAACGCTGACGGTGGCACTTCCAGTGACCAGGCCTACAAGAACGTGTCTTTCTGGATGAGCAACCGTGGCTACGGGGTTTTCATTGACAATCCTGGCCGCGTTGACATGGAGATCGGTAGCGAGCGCAGCTGCCGTGTTCAGACCACAGTCGAGGGGCAGCGTCTGAAGATGTACATCATCTACGGAGATGGCCCCAAGGATGTTCTCAAGAAGTACACCACTCTCACCGGCAAAGCCGGCAAAGTTCCTAGCTGGAGTTTTGGTCTTTGGCTCACGACCAGCTTCACAACAAACTATGATGAGGAGACCGTCAACTCCTTCCTTGAAGGCATGAAGAGCCGCGGTTCGCCCGTCGATGTCTTCCACTACGATTGTTTCTGGATGAAGGCTTTCACCTGGACCGACTTTGTCTTTGATTCCGAGCGCTTCCCCGATCCCAAGGCTCAGATCGCCCGTCTCAAAGAGAGTGGTCTCTGCAAGAAGGTCTGCGTCTGGATCAACCCCTACATCGCTCAGCACGGTGCTGCATTCAAGCACGCCGCGGAGAAGGGCTATCTCCTCAAGCGCAAGAACGGAGATGTCTGGCAGTGGGATCTGTGGCAAGCTGGTATGGGCCTTCTCGACGTCACCAATCCTGACGCGGTTGCCTGGTACGTCGAGTGTCTCAACGGTCTGTTCGACAAGGGCGTCGATGCTCTCAAGACCGATTTTGGAGAGCGAATTCCTACCCTCGACGTCCAATGGCACGATACCTCAGTCGACCCTCACAAGATGCATAACTATTATGCCTTTGCCTACAACCGGATTGTTTATGAGGCTCTCCAGAAGCGTTATGGCAAAGATGAGGCTGTTCTCTACGCTCGTGCCGCCTGCGCTGGTACACAAAGATTCCCTCTTCAGTGGGGCGGTGACTGCGAGTCAACTCCCGAAGCTTTGGCTGAGACCGTCCGAGGCGGTCTTTCCATGGGCCTGAGCGGCTTTTCCTTCTGGAGCTGCGATATTGGTGGTTTTGAGGGGTTCCCTCCCCCGTGGATTTACAAGCGATGGGTAGCCATGGGCTTGCTCTGCAGTCATAGTCGTCTACATGGAAGCAACTCATACCGAGTGCCCTGGACCGTCGACAACGACGACCAGACTGAGGAGGGCTGCTCCAAGACTCTAGCCAAGTGGACGTCACTGAAGACCCGTCTGATGCCATATTTTTACTCTCAGGCCATTGAGTCCATCGAGGGCGGTATCCCAATGTCCCTCCGTTCCGTCGCGCTCGAGTTCCCCGACGACCCCACCGCTTGGTATCTCGATCGCCAATTCATGGTGGGATCTCAACTTCTCGCCGCGCCCATCTACGAAGAATCTGGCGAGGTCGAGTTCTACCTTCCCAAGGGTAAGTGGACTTCGTACTTCACCAACGAAGTCAAGAGTGGCCCAGGCTGGTTCAAGGAGAAGCACGCCTTTGGTACGCTTCCCTTGTATGTACGCGAGAATACTATTCTTGTGCTCGGTAGCCGCAAAGAGGTTGGTGCGACATACGACTATACCAACAACGTTGAGGTCGCACTCTACCAGACCTCGTCTGGAGCTAAAACAACGATTGTCGATGGTGAAGGCAAAGCTGTTGCAGAGTTGTCTGTCGGCTCAGATGGAAAGCTTGAGGGCACCGAAGCACTAAAGGGTGATTTCAAGGTTGCTGACAGTGGAAGAAATCTTGAGGGAGATGCACCCGTGTCTATTGAATCTCTGTAAAATTGATTGAATAAGGTGCAAGCCAGCTTGTCATAGCCAGCAATGAACTTGATAGGGTAGCACATAAAGTAGTTAATTACATGATAATGACCTTCCTCATCACGAATGGCTTCATAGAGGGATTTAAAAACTTCAAAATTGTCGATATATCAAATATGAATTATGAATTCTAGCTCTTGGAACATCATAGCTCTCCACAGGGATTGTCAGATAAGAGCGCGGATTTTGCTTATCTTGGACGATTCGGAATCGGCGTAATGTGCAGCCGAAACGAGTCAACATGATTGGCCAAGTGCCGGAGATGTGGTCATGGGCTGCAAGAAGGCGGGCAGCCTTGCTCCAGCTTCTCCTCGTCGCTACGGCACATTTCCAACCAAAATCTACAACTGGGTTATTTTCTCGTCACTTTCTGATCCAGGCCTGAATGTTCTGTCATTTAATACCCTTCGACCCATACACGCACGATAGCCAACTTTTTTTCATCTTAAATACTTCGAGTCCACCAAGAGTCGCGCCCGCAATCGCAGGCCGCGATTGTTGTGTCTGTCCACCCACAAATACTCGATTTGATCTTGTCGCCAACAACAACCTCTCTCCACCATGGCGTCGCAGCAAATTCTCTTTGCCGAGACGATAGCGGGGATGAAAAAGGCCTTTAAGAGGAAAGCATATGGTAAGCAATATCCTCTACCCTCACCCGTAATTCTAGGGCTCAGCCAGCTGATGGTGACGGTCGCATCACAGACTCCGATTCAGATTCCGAGATCGAAACATACGGCAATCGTGGACATAAACTTAAGAAGAGGGCGCGATTTGCTCATCAGGGACAATTACTTCCTACGACCGGTCCAAGCGCTTACAAAGAGGTGAATTTTGTCGCGACGTCGATTCGGAAAAGCCCTCGCTGACCCAGACAGTACGTCGAATATGCCGGCGTTCGACGAGCCATCATCCATCGCAACCCGCCACTAGTCGACGATGAGGGATACGAAGTAGACAGCGAAGACGACGAGGAACGTCAACACGAGGCCGAGATGGCAGCGTCCGAATTGAACCCTTACGCCAACATTCAACTAGAGAGTACGTCAACGATGGGAAATTCTTGGTGATGGCACTGACCATGATAGCTCTCCTCGCTCCGCTCACCACATCGACTGCGCTTCCCACTCATCCGACCCTATCGAAACCATTTACCTCCAAGACCCTTACAAGGCTTGTTGACCAGAGCTGTGACATAATGCGCAAGGAAAATCATTCTCTCTGGCGGGTTAGGCATCTTCTGACCTCGCTCTGCGGCGATTATACGTGGGTGCCCTGCGAAATGATGGTTAGGCCATCAGACGCCGAATTGTATACCGACGATCATATTGCGCGTCACTTGTTGACCCTTTCTCAAGGGCAATCTTGGCTCCCGAACGGCCATGCACACCAACATAATGGCATTGAGCCAAGAGCCACCCTGCAAGATACGTCAGGCGAAGCGGGCCAGGCTGACAAAGATGGGGCGGAGGACGCGGATATCACCATGACTGACGCAGACACTACCATAGGTGAAGAATCTCGTCTAGAGGATACGGAGGAAAATAAACAAGAGAAAGAGAGCAAGGAGGTGAAAGAAGAGACCAGTGGGATAAATCGCAAGGGCGATGCATCAGAGGAAGTAAATGAAGTGACTGAGAGAGACGTCAACAATGTCTCAAGTCATGAAAACGAGAAGGCTCCAACATCAGATGCCAAAGCTGCACCAGCTCAGGAAGTCGATCAGGCAGCAAGTACTGAGGGACACGGTACGACTGAGTTGACGGACGGTCCAGGTCCAGTTGGCTCGATTGCATCAGAAGGTTTGGAGCAGACGTTTGTGCATCCAATGTTCATTGCCCCCTCGGGGGCGAAACCGGATAGAGATATTGGACTTCCGGAGCAAGAGGCAGAAGATATCCGCAGGCTACTTGCATTATATGTACAGAAACAAGAGGAGGTCTGCAGAGGAGCAAAGAAGCTTTTCTTAGGTCTTCTCAGAGCCGAGAAGCTGCGAAAGGATGTTCTTCATTGGTCAAAGGCCGAGGCACATTCAGGTCCCAACCGAGATATGTCAGATGGCGAAGACTGGTATGACAAGGAAGAATGGGGGTTGACTGAGGATCTCAAGAAGGGACAAGACGAGGAAGAGGAAGATACCCAAACGACAGGGAAAAAGACGAGAAATCGGCGTAACAACTAGAGGAGGTTACCGCGACGGATTTTGCGATAGGGTATCTGTTGAGGAGGTGAATGGGTGGCGATAATGAATCTCTTGGGTTAAGACTTGCTCAAATGGTCATGGCGTTTAGGGCTGGGCTGGAGTTTAGAAAGGCAGGCTTGTAGCCGCCTGTAACGCATTTGTTAGCGGGATTTTCTTTTTATTGATAGGAACCAAGTAGAAATCTTGTTGTGTCTGGCGTTGAGCTGTAGAGACAATGTCGAAGCAGACAATAAGCATCTACTCTTTGATTGAAGTGTCTTTTGTACCTACCTTTCGCTCACTACCTACCTGGAGTGGGCAGGCCGTTTGTTATCCTTGCCATCATCTCAAGATCAACCTCCTTCCCTCGTCTTGTGCTTCAACGAAGTGCAAAGTTGTGGGTCTAAAGCCCCCACCCCAAGCTCCACGGATCCAACCAGGTAGCCAGGTCCACTTACCCAAGCTGCCTTCCCACCAAAAGACTCTATTTACCCCGGCTACCCTCACTTATGACGCTGTAGCCCGTTCCCTCTCGTTTCCACCTTCTTCCTTTCTACCATGTGACACGGCACAGCTCAGCTTAATTAACCTGTCATTAGCCAATCTTCTCTTGCAATCTGTCTTCCTCTCTTGAACAAAATCTTTCTGTACAGATAAAAAATCTTGTCCTTTCACTTTGGAGAAAAAACGTCCTACTGAACCAGCTCAACTCTGATCAGCTTTTCTTGATACCTCTCAACGAGTCCCGTGATTGTGCGTGAATCTGCTTCATCTCAGTGATCGCGAATTCTTTGTTTGCTCTCCCCTCGTCTGCCCATCATGGCTGAATTCGTGAGCGACCTCGCCAACTATGTCGACTTTAGCAAGCAAAGTTTGCTGGGTAGGTTGAACCAATGCAAAGCTTCCTCCATGCTTGCGTCCATACCAATACGATCATTTCTGACAATACAATTCTTGCTACGTTGTAGTATCTGCGTCTTCCATTGCTTTCAACCCCCTCTTCTGGAAGTAAGTTCTTTTGTGTCAACCCATTCTTATACATCGAGTTGTGAACTAATGGTCGTGATCTAGCATTGTCGCCCGTCAAGGTATGTGTGCCATGTGCTATGAATACCCTCACGGTCGCCGATGGTGCCGTCCGTGCTAATGCTCGAATCGGTTAAGAATACCACAACAAGCTTCTCACGAAGCTTTTTGGTGGCCAATCCAAGATTGCTTGTTATGCCCTTGCTGTCACCATCTTTTCCCTCGGCATCGTCCGCGACTTGCTATACAAAAAGGCTATTGCTGAACAGCCCTCGCACCCCTTGCTTGAGTCCGTCTATGTTCAAGCTGCTGCCGTGACTTTGTTTGCCCTGGGCAATATCCTGGTGGTCTCCTCAACATGGCAGCTCGGTATCACTGGCACATTTCTTGGTGATTATTTTGGCATTTTGATGGACGAGATGGTGACCGGCTTCCCTTTCAACGTCACTGGTGCTCCTATGTACTGGGGCTCTGTTATGAGCTTCCTTGGTACTGCCCTATACTTTGCCAAGCCTGCAGGTATTCTTCTCACCTTCTGGGTGTACATTGTCTACGTGCTTGCTCTTCGTTACGAGGATCCCTTCACTGCTGGCATCTATGCCAAGCGTGAGCGCGAGCGTGCTGCTGGCAAGAAGTCAAACTAGGGTTGTCATCATGTCACGACCAACCACAGGGTCATGCTGCGTCTGTAGAGCATAAGCATGTTTTTGGTGTAGGAATACACTCATACGTCAACACTCTCTATCATCAGGACTGGCGGACAGTGCTCACGAGGAACACAGAAGATACCAGGTGCATCAAACAAGGAGTTATACGGGAAACTGCGCCTTTCAACAGGCTGAAGGGAGTTTTCATGGGGTCATTACAGGATCGGTTATTAACACAATTCAGTCGAGAGGAAAGGTTCCAACAATCAATGAACGGACTTACAGCTGCATATTCAACCATCACCTCAACTACAGACTGACGAAGAACTTACATACACCACTCAGAATAACGGAATACAAATCTGATCTGAATACAAGACATTCACTGGCATGCACTTAAGAGGCATAAAAAACAAACTCTTTTATCATTGAACATTGTACATTGCCTCAAAAGTCACTACTAACCTATTGATTCTCATCGCCGGACAGTGATCTACTCTACGCTCTACGCTCTACACTCCACACTCCATTCCATCTGGATAGCTTCCCAGAGACTAAACCCATATTCATTCGATCGTCGATAGCACACCACAAGAATCGCTGTGACTAATCCTTTATTTGTTTTCTTCTTTTTTTTCTACCCATACACGGGTCTTTAATGCTTTTCATCAGTTTTGAGATCAACAGCAGAGGCCTCGACGGGCTTCTCAGGGGTCGGCTCGGTAGGCTTTGTGCCAGCAGCCTCTGCTTGACGAAGAGCCAGCTTCTTTTGCTTCTTAGCCTCCTTAACAGCCTTCTTCGCGGCAGCCTTTTCGGCCTCAAGTGCCTTTTGCTTTCGGATCTCCTCACCACCAAAGGCCTCGCGCCACTCATCAAGCTTAGAGGCAGGAATCTGTGTGAAGAGCAACTTGGGCTCGCCAATTTTCTGACCAGGCTTAATAACATCACCCGTCCAGTTCTCGGGTACGGCAATGAGTTCGGGGCTTCCAATCTGCTGGAGGATAGATTCGGCAGTTGAGGGCATGTAGGGATGGAGGATACTGGCAAGGAGCTGGAGATGGTTGATGCCGAGACCAATGACGGCGGCGCAACGGTCAGGCTCATTGGTGAGGAGCTGGTTGTTGAGATTGCTGTCCTGGAGGAGCTTGTTTCCAAGACCAGAGATGTGCATAACTGAGGAAAGACCAGCGCGAAGCTTGATACCCTCGAGGTTGGAAGTATAGGCCTTGAGGGCCTCGTTGGTCTCCCTCTTGTGCTCCTCGAGACGTTCATCGGTGTACTTTGTGTAGTCGGGCACAACACCATTCATCTTAGCCTGGCAGAACTTGAGGATTCTCTGGTTCAGGTTGCCAAGGTTCTTAAGAAGATCGTTGTTGTTGGAATCGATAAATTCCTGCCACTTGAACTCAGAATCGGCGGTTTCGGGTCGTCGCGAAAGAAGATAGTATCGCCAGACGTCAGGGTCAACGCCGGTCTCCTTGGCGGTATTTCCGAAGACTCCAACGCCCTTGGATTTACTGAACTTTCCTCCTTCATAGTTGAGATACTCGGTCGTTGAGAGTTTGTGAACCTGGGTCCAGCTGCCACCAGCGCCGAGCTGGGAGGCAGGGAAGATGATGGTGTGGAAACTGCAGTTCAGTTGTCAGTAGATTCCCTTGAAGAGAAAAGAAAAACAGGATAAGGTCACACATACGGAACGTTGTCTTTGCCCATGAACTGGTAGAGCTTGACATTCTCGGGGTTCTTCCACCACTTCTCCCAGTTTGTGCCGTCGAGGTTGTCGCCATCGATCCAAGCTTTGGTGATGGACATGTAGCCAATGCAGGCGTCGAACCAGACATAAAAGACCTTCTGGGCGTACTCTTCATCATTGAGACCCTCTAGGCCCTTGGGAATAGGAACACCCCACTTGAGATCTCGAGAAATACCACGGGGGAGCAGGCCCTTATCAATCCAGGCTTGGGTGATTGAGATACAGTTGGCGCTCCACTCGCCCTCTTTGCTGCTCTTGTGGAACCAAGGAACGAGCTGGTCCTTGAGCGCATCGAGTCGTAGGTACAAGTGTTTCGTCTTTCGCTTCTCGGGGGCAGTACCGTCGAGCTTGCATCGAGGGTTGATCAACCAACCAGTGGCCTTGGCGACAACATGGTCATCATCACCGCCGGTTCCAGGCTCACTCTCGGGCTCGAAAGCATCGAGGAGACTACCGCATGCGTCACACTGGTCGCCTCGAGCACCGGAATCGCCGCAAATGCTACATTCTCCCTCGACAAAACGGTCGGCAAGGAACTTGCAGTGCTTAGGGTCGGCGCAGAAAGGCTGGGTTGTCTCGCGCTCCTCAATGTAACCGTTCTTCCAGAGATCAGAAAAGATCTGCTGGACGATCTGAGTCTGCTGAGGGGTAGGTGTTTTTCCAAAGGTATCAAAATCGATTCGGAACCAGTCATAGACTCCCTTGTGAAGGGCGTGGTACTTTGCGCACAGCTCGGCAGGCTCGAGGCCTTCTTCGAGAGCCTTGGTCTCGGTGGCAGTTCCGTACTCGTCAGAGCCGCAGATGTAGATAGTAGGATGGCCACGGGCACGGCAGAATCGAGCAAAGACATCGGCAGACAAGACACTTCCGATAATGTTGCCAAGATGAGGAATGTTGTTGACGTATGGCAGGGCACTGGTGACTAGGATGTTGCGCTTGCCCTCTTGGGGGAGCACTGGTTCCTTGGAGCCCATTGTGAGGGAATCGTGTGCGGTCAAGGTTACTTTGGGGGGGTGGTTGATCTCCTTGTGGGGGGGAAAGAAATATCAAAGAGTCGAGATTGGTGATATGGCGAGATTGGTTTTGTGAGTCACAGAGCCGCGATATCGTCTGTTGGCGTAACAAAAATTC
>JABGLY010000592.1:0-47654 GCA_013623525.1 Fusarium dimerum
ACACTCAGCAATGATGTAGAGGGAAATGACAATCCGGTTGGTGGTGTCCTGTTCAATTTTGACCAACTCGTCTGTGATCTAACCTATACCCCAGGGAATATTCACCTCTTGTTATACCGTCAGAACATGTCCACATGCTGTAGTAAATGAGGCAATTTGGAAAAGATTGTGGGGGTTTCATTACATGGAAAGTATGAAAGGACAAAGTAAAAATGATATTCTGTTCAATCTACTGGTTGTTGAGGTCTCGATTCACAGACATGGCGAACGGCAACTCATGCGGGTTTATGTGAACGTCGATTTGAAGGATGAAGATTTCTTCCACGGATAATATTCAGCTGCCATCAATAACTATCCTTTTTCCCATTCTTGACAACCTTTCTTCCCACACGCACACGTTCCCGACAGAGGACGTCGCCAATGCACTGCCTCGGGCGGCCAGAAGTCTTTACGAGATTCTTTCTTCGAGGATTGTGAGTCGGGAACTGAAAGATTTCGGTGTTCTGGATTCAATAGTGCCCGAAGCGATGTCGAAGCGGGAGACCTTTGGAACTTAGCGACGAACGCCCCATACAATGATTCTCTACTTACTCTTTATGCGGTGGACCAGATTGTAATTGTGAGTGGGCAGGGTCACTTTTCGGCAGAAGCGAGTCCATGGTCGAAGGCGAAAGTATCAGAACTGAATGTTAGGTTGGCTGACAGGCGAACCATCACAGGATGGTTTGTCGACTTGCACTTTTATACCATTGATGCGACCCCTTATTCCCGACTGGATTAAGCAAATCATCTCACATCACCTGCAATTGCTGTTCACATTGTCCATACCTGCATATTTTTGTGCTCTGCTTGCGCCCGTTGCATCACACCCATCCCTGCCATTTAGCCTCTTTTTACACCTGACAAACAGGGGCAGGCAAGGGTGGGTGTGTATTTCACCAGTGAATGGGTAGGATTTTTCCTCTGAGATATGACGGCATGGTACCATGCACCTTAGTTCCGACTTGGCCATGCCGGAATTTTTGGCCAGTGGGATCTAAGGGGGTGTGTGTATTTGGTATGTATGGGAGGAGACTCGCAACGCCCTGGATCCCTGTTAGGACCATTGGAGCTCGAGAAGAGAGCTGATGTTCTCGTTGTATCTCCTGGACAGTCCTAAGACTGCATTCAGGTCACTGCAGGGATGCTAGGCACTCAGAGAAAACCTATTCAAGAAATGCTTTAAGCCTCTAGTTGATAAAGTGTAGCTGTGATGTACAGACTGACAAAATGTGACATTAAGATCTATAGAGACTAAAGCAAAACTAAGGTTTAATAGAAGTATTCTAATATCTCGGTAAAAAGTGGAGAATATTTGTACTGCACTCTTGCGACTGCCCAGAAAATACCCGGCCCATGGTGTGTTGAGTAGCGCTTTCTTTGATTAGGGGGGTGATTCTCATCTAGGGTTGTCATTCCGGATTTCCAATCAACCCACTCTTTTGCCCCGGGACATGAAATTAAGGCTGAGGGCAGGACAAAGGTCCTTCTAGACTCCGACAACCAAGGCTGTTTGAAAGGCGTCATGTATGCAGTCGCCTCCATCAGAAAATCTCCCACGGTGGTAGCTGATACCTTTCTGTATGGGCCTCTGTCAGTTCTCACCAGCCAGTGCTCGCGCCAGCGGATATCCATCATGATCAGCCTTGGCCCATGCGCGGCGCATCCTTTGGTCATCCTGATTCAAAAAGCCGGGGCTAGGGCAAACAAGATGGCTGTTCCGATCTGCTGGCCTCCCCAACTATTTATCTTGCACCGAAAGACTGTGTCATGAACTGAAGTTCACTCGGCTGCCTTGCCTTCTCCACCGCAGGCATAAGTGGTGGTTTTTCTTCTTCTCTTTTGCTTTCCTGCCGCACCAGTCAGATACCACACTTAACTAGGTTTTCGTCCGCCGCGGAGCAGTGCACAGAGCCAAATCCGGGCGAACAGCAACCTCTCATATGTGCGCAACAGTGATTCAGCATGTCTAGAGACCGCAAACGACGCCGCAAGGGTCAGTTGACTTTGCCAGGAACCATGGCTCTTACCGAAAGTCACGACACAACCTCTACCGAGATTTATGACACAACTCCTACCGAAAATCACGACACAAACATTGATGGTATGAGCAGTGCTCAAGATGAACTGCCAGGTTCCTCGAGTCCTCTGACGCTGCTGTCCCATACACCAGACCTACCGTCGTCGCGGTCGTGTACCCCTCAACAGGACTGTGACGATGACTCCGACAGCCACGACACCGAAGAAACGTTTATCGCATACCTCACTCAGAAAAGACTGCAATTTATCTCAAAGCACAGGGTAGAGGACGAGGTAGTGAATGATCAGTCGCGGCGTTGGCAAAGGCGCCATTTTAGGTTGCTCTGCGTTTTTCACGACAATTCCAAGGTCTGGATACCAGAAGCCCTAGTCCAATGCTACGAGAACGCTGCTGTCTGCACCTTCTGGCATACCCGCCAGGATAAAAACGGAGAGCCTCTGGCGCGTCCTGATGACGAGGTTGACCCTGACGTGCTCAAGGTTGTTGAATACGATGAGCACAATGACCGATTTTGGGTGCAGATGGTCGGACACCCCGTCTTCGAGGAGCAAGTCATACCCCTTATCGAACAATGGTCAGAGGAACCAAACTCGGAGGTCCACTTCCGATATGAGCATACCTATATGTCAAAGGCTGAAGTAGAAGAGAAGTGGCCTCGCCAGTACGACCAATGGAAGAGCAGTGAGAGGTCGGATGAGACCAACGACATCCAGCTGTTCTTTGGCCACAGGAAGTCCGAGGAGCATCAACACTTCGAGTTCTCATACCTCACGCGAAGAGAGGCACCGGAAGATTTTATCAAGGAGAAAGTTGCCCAACAGTTAAACAGTGCTGCCCTAATGACATACTGGAACAGCGAACCGGGACTTCGAACAGAGCAATGCAACACAAGCCCGAAGGTTCAACTGGAATTGTTTCGAATTGTGAGCCATTTTCTGGACGAGGACAGACACCTGCATTTCAGGTTCCAGAAGGTGGGAGGATCTGAAATCGATACTGATTTAGAAGAGCGGGATTTGGCAAGAATGAAGATACTTGATAAGGGCATGACCGAAGAATACATGGAAAAAGAAGGAATTATCGAGTTCTCGGAATTGTAATATTTAGTTTTGGCTTTCGACTTATGTTTCATTGCAACACGGCTGGTAGTTTGAACAAATCAGAAAAATGTCATTGTATTGTGTTATTCTATTGCCATGATGTCCCTCAACTCGTTCCCTGGCATAGGGAGATACACCGGATGGGATGATCAGCACGATGCTTATCATTTCCCATATTCTTCGATGATTGCTTCAGCTAGTCTCTCTATCATTTGCGTATACGGGTTGGGATACATGATTTGTGAAAAGAGGGTCGCACCAGCGAACCGCGCGACCTCTCCTACAAAGAACCGACCCTCGGGACTCCACTCTGACACCCCGATATCTATGCGTACAGCAACCTTTAGAGACCTATAATGTATTTCCCAATCGTGTCTCTTCAGAAGCTGTTCCCGAACGTAAGCTGCGAATTTGTATAATTTCGACAACTGGTGCTGCTGATCCTCGGATTCCATCGAATACCATTCGAAGTCACTCAACGATACTGGTTGGCTTGCGATGATTTTCTCTCCTCCTCTCTCCTCGAACCTGGTTCGGATGGCACCAACGATCTCGTCCTTGACAAAAAACACACGAAACTCGCCATACTCCTCTAGAGACGCAACTCTTTCCTGATGGAACCAGATTGGCTTCTGAGAGTTGATAAACCGTAAGGGTCCGGGTTTGCCTTTCTCGGGGTCAACTTGGCACTTGAGGTTCTTGCGCTTGCTCCTCTTCCGTATTTCGACATGAGCAGCACCGCAGCTGTGACTTCTCTTGACGACCATGGCATCCTCCTCGTTGGGAGGCAAAGAGCAAACACCAAGTCCGGAACAAGTCTTTGGCCGATATGAGAACTCCTCGTCGGCCTGTTCAGCAATCTTGTCAAAGGCCCTAATATCTCCAATCTTAAGTTCTTCCCACGCTGCCTCCGTGCTGCTAAGGCAGATGTCGAGGTTACTGCACTCAGCTGCTAGCGTCTGTATGCGGTCGTAGAACCGGGACATTGTCATCCCCGGCCATTGAGAGGTATTGTTGGATACCCAGAGGATAACGCGAGATGTGCGCATAGAAAGAATATACTCGACCAAAGAGTTCTCGTCTATTTGTTTTCTGATCCAATCCCAGTCCCGAAACTCACTCTTCACATGTCCAAGGGCGCCAGCAAGCAACGTGGTTATAACCGCCTGATGAAGAACTGGTTCACCTCTTGTTTCGCCTACGAATGCGCTACCAACGGTATCCCTGAGATTTGACACAACGCCACGATTAATTGTTCTTCCCAGGGGAGTCTGGAGAATCTCGTGATCCGTCAGATCAACCCGAACTCCAAGCAAATCGTCATCGCCGATATCCTTGGCTGAGGGTGGGGAGATACCAATGCAGAGCAAATAGATCGAGGATCGTGTTTTTTTGCCTCTTGATGGTTCTGTCAGGCACTTGGACAACAACAGTGGGAACTGTTGAGTTACCACTACCGTTATCAGGCGCTGGAAGGAGATGGCCACCATCACCATCCTGGTTGCCAGGGTCGACAGTTTCGTGGAGTGTGGTCGACGGAGCCTTGATGGGCACAGGATCGACATCGCAAGGACATTTGTATCTCTGCCTGTTCTTTGCCGACCACTCTTTGCAACACTTTGGGCACTTGAGTCGGACACCGATGTATGTCTTCTCTTCGTTGTTGTGTTTAGCCCTCCGTTTGTGCTTATTCAGCCAGTTGAACCATTTCCCACAGATAGAACATGTGCCGGGGATGTCACCTATTACTTTAGGTGTCTGTTTGTGTGCTTCTGATACGATAGGAGTTGTGATGACTTGAACACAACTCGATTCGACTTCAGGATCGAAAGCCTGAAGGTTGGCGGCTGACGGCTGCTGACTATCCATTCGACGAGTCCAGACGACGAGTCCAAAGGAGGAGTCCAAAGGAGGAGTCCAAAGGAGGAGTCCAAAGGAGGAGTCCAAAGGAGGAGTCTAAAGGAGGATTTAGGTTCTCTGTGACCAACAAGCTATCAGTTTTGCTTCTTGATAGCCGGCATTGCATACGCCTTTCGTGCCATCTGCAATCCGGTGAGGCTACGAGATCCCGGACATGAAGATGTTACGCGTACCCCCGTTGAGCTGCCCCTGACTGTTCACTTACATGAGGCTGCAGGATCACCAAAACATTCCCATCTCAGCGAACCATGGCTGCATTCCGCTCTCTCATACCCTAGTACAGTTTCTCTCACACCTGCAGTATGTACATTGTGTCCACGGGTGCCCAGAGAACGCCTTCTCAAAAGATTACGCATGCTACTTCATACTTTTTTTGTGTAGACCGGTTGCAATAATATTTTTGAATACGTTTCTGGTCTTCTCTTGGTCTGCTTCTTCTTGTTGTTAGCATAAGCACAATGCACAGAAGTCATCTGGAGTTCCTGGACAACGATGTCATAAGCTTCAGGTTGTTGAGGTTCATTGTGGAGAGCTGGTAACAGATATGCACCAGGCTAATCGGAGATGCGTTCCAAGATTAGCGGCTGAAATTACAAGGCTGGGGAAGCCAGGGATATTTCCTCGCTCAAGCGGTACCCTTGTTTTTTCCTTCCCACTTGAGTGACCCCTTGTTTTTTCCTTCCCACTTGAGTGACCCCTTGTTTTTTCCTTCCACTCAAGTGACCCCTTGTTTTTTCCTTCCCACTCAAGTGACCCCTTGTTTTTTCCTTCCCACTCAACGACGCCCCTGTTTTTTCTTCTCGCTTTACCTTCACTTCTCTATTTCCTGCCCAGCTCAGACAATGTTCAGTCGAGGCCTGGCGGTCGTGGCAGCCCCCAACATCAACCCTGACGACGACCCTCTTGCTAAATTTCTCGATGAAGCATTGCAGAATTACGGGGATCGTGAGATATTAGGCGCTTTTGTCAATACGCTGCAGGTCCTCTTATCTATAGCCCAATTAGTCTTGGATGCAAACACGACATTCGAAGAGTTAGCAGAGCGTAACAAAAAGTCACGACACTCGAACAGACTGAAAAACTATGTGTACTTTCTGTTTTATTCGACACAACTAACCGAGGAAGATGCTAAAATCCGGTCTGCGCTCCGTGAAGCCGGGTTTTACGTCAACCTACTTATCGGCATAACATACAGCCTTACGAAAGTCCAAGGTTTTGACAGTATCAGGCTTCTCGCAATAAGGAGATATGGTCATCTACTTACCAAATACTTACGGGACTATCCTGGCTGGGTACAGAACAGGTTTTACAAAGTTTTGCCCTACGTTGATGAAAAGGATAATTGGTTTGAAGGTATGTTGTCTTCTCCGCCTCTAGTATCGGGAACTTATGCCAGAAAGATTACAAGCACTTTGAGGGCAAAATTTTGCAAAAAATTGTTCGTGAACAAGAAGCGAATAAACCGAAACCCTTCAAGCAACCCCTAGACCAGGAACCACATATTCAACAGCCACCCAGTGGCCCGAGTCAAGAAGTCAGTGGTGCAACAGGCAACTTGTCGGGGAAACGTGTGACATCGAGCAGTTGCAATGACAACGAAGCGAGTGAAGGAGATATCTTCGCCACAGCCCAGCCCTTGCAGAAGAGGGCGAGAATAGACACCGGGGCCCAAACCGAGGTGCCCGTCACTGCAGTTGCGGGAACGTATCTAGAAGAACATCATTCAGGTATAGTCAGGTTGACAATCAACTGCACAACTTAGTGACTTACTGTAACTCCAGACGTCGATCGTCACACTTCTGCATCTGCCAGCGGCACCCAAGGTATATCTAACTCCGACAATTCCTTCATATGCGCTAACTGAGACGCAGATCAAGTTCCCGGGACACTTTTACCCGAACTGGTTATACATCGTATCGATCGTCGAGCAGGACTCGAGTTATTGAACAAAGAGTCGAATTTATCTGACCATCGAACGGTTCTAACCTTAGCTGATGGGTATTCGTGTTGGACATTTTATGCAAATGACAATGAGAAAGACAGATTTAGGGAAGAATTTAGGAAGTTGGCAGAGGATGTTTTCCAAGGTATATCCAACCCCCAAGAATTATTGCGTACAATGATTGATTGAGCTACAGATGGTCCCCCAATTATTCCGAAAGACACACCTGTCTATCAAGTCGACCGTGACAGCGGGCTGACTCACGTGCGCGCAACATCGTGTTCAATGCAAGACAAGGCAACACTAGTTCTTTGGCACGATGGACAGATATTTTTGACGTACTATCTTGATGATAAACATGGGGGAGGCCTTGCAGAGCTGACCGGTAGTAACAGAGTCATTGCTTGGGGGAGCTCGTCTGAGTGAGTACATGATAGATTTCGTCTGGCAAGTCGTCTTTTGTCGGTTCCACATGAGCACCTGTGACGGCTTTTTGACAGGATGTCGCCCTGCCAGATATGGCTTTTGAACTTGGCCATCTCCAGCTTGTCGCTACCCTTTGGATTCGATTTGGCAATTTCGAGGGCAACGTATTCTCAATCAGAACCATTCGTTTTTCCCGTTCCCAAACATACTCGTCCATCACAATGTCAAAGAATTCAGGTACAGTATACTCAAGTCCAATTGTAGTGACATTGTGCTCATCCAAGTACTTTGTGAATTCGGAGAAGAATCCTGCATCCACTTCACTCATGGTGGGCCGCGAACCCCGATGGAATTCATAGGGCCGTAGTCCTTGCTTTGGGATGTATATGAATTTATGGCCAGAGAGTTCGTTAGGATCGAAGGATTGGTTCCGGACAGGCTGGATTACATAGGAGCGCAATCCCCGAAGAATCGTACGTTGCCCGACCATCTGGTAACCTTCCGGCACATCGAAATGTTTATGGAGATCAACAAACCCAAACACATCTTGAACATTGAACCCCTCTAACAACGTGCGTAAGAATTCGAGATGTTTCTCGCGGTCCGGGTCTTCGGTTTCGTTGAAGAGGTTGTTGTGACTACAGAAATTTAGCATTTGAGTTAAAGATTCAAGGTAGAGAATCGCACAGCTCACGAGCCTGTACAAAATCGGTCTTCTTAAGCGGCGTTTGAAGCCCAGGAATCGATCCTCCATCGACGGCCTGTAAACCCATATCAAAAGCCATGTGACCTGGTGCGTGGTTGAGGGAAGGGAAAAAGAAAAGGACAGATGGCGCAACTTGGTGCGAGGATCAGATGATCAAACGTTTATGAAGCACTGAGTTATAAAATCTGTGTCGCGCCCAACAGCTGTGGCAGGTTATTCGATAAGGATGCCATCGCAAGATAGATGAAGGAGGGGGAAACCTCAAGGACCGCAGACGGGAAGAAAACGAGGATAAATAGGCGGGTCGGCACGTGTCATCGGATTTGGGGTAAATTCTTACATACCTAACGTACATTTACTATCGGAGCCAGGTTGATAAGCCGGTACAGTACAATAATTCCCTCATACCCCGCATAACCATCAGGACTTCTGTGGGATAAGGTCCGTTGAGCATCTCAAAACGCATCAAACAGAGGTGATACAGTATCAATGCACACTTTTATTGATACTTGAACATCGCGTCTAGAATTGCCCCGGAGGTTCCCCGCCGAAGGATTTTTCAAAGGTAGAAAAGGCTCAACTTATTTGAGATGCGTATGCGGGTCGGGACGAGCCATCGTGCGTTGAATCGCATTCGTAAATTCCCTCATACCCTGTAGTTCCGACTCATTATCGCCGGTGACGTCACGTCAGGTCATGACCACACAGTTAGTGGTGGTGGCAACAGGACTCTAACAGTTGCCGGGAGCAAGGAATTCAGGAAGCTGAACTCTCTTCGTGATATGTATTCTCAATGACACTCAACGTCCAAGGTTCTTGACATCGTCCTCAGGTACCCTTTTCTTATGTGATTCGCAGCTTCTTTGGGCCCTGGCAATCCGGGCTTCTTGCTCTGGGCTTCCTGCACGACCGATCTTTGTAGCCTCGGCTGTCCAGACAACACTCCCAGCATTCTGCTTGGTAGTCAAGGGTCGTCATCACATCCCTCAAAAAACGTGGGTTTCGTTGTCATAAGCATCAAGTGATACGGAGGACGAGGTGATGTCAAGTACTGGCATTAAATATAATCACCTGGTAATAGAGCAATAGAGGGCCAGTAGGAAGGGCAACTTGGAAGGAGCGAACGAGCACAAGGGCGACGAAGGGGCCAGAAAGGTGTGAAGCCAATCAAAGACCATGTGACCAGGTGAACCCTCAATTACCCCGCTCGCTCACTTACCGACTCTAGGAAAAGGGCACAGGGTAAACCGTCTATTGATGACACGAACCAAATCTGAACGAATAACAGAAGATATGGAGGATGGCACCAAAAAGAAGGAATAGAAGTTAGATATGTTGCGGTAAGAAAAGAAAGACCTAAAGCGGGACGAACGAGGCAGTTAAGTTCATCCTATGGAGATATTCCCGGCTTATCTTCCAACTGGTGTACCTTCTCCGAGCCATTCCTGTTCCTGGCGAGCTTCATTGAAAGTATAGAAATCATTGTCCTTCAAGTAGAAGACATTTATATACCAGGCTGGTTGAACTGATGGCTCAGTTACTGAAGCCAGAGTTTACGATGTCAGGCTCGTTGACGCCAGATCACGACGGAGTAGCAATTATCAACAGCATTCTCCCCATCCCACTAAGCGAATTTCAGATCGAAGCCTCTAGCTTCGCTTCATATCAATTCAGTTTGATGATCGAGCTCTCCCGTGAAATTTTGGAACTTGAGCTGTTTGCACTGAACCATTTTCAACGATTAATTCCAGAGCTCGCGATGTTCGAACGGGGTCGTGACCCCGCTGTATCGTCGTGTCGTTCGTTAACGCTCGTCAATCGACCGGCTCGTCGGGGATGAAGTCGAGACTGAGACAAGCCTGTGTTGTAGAACTGTCACGAAGTAGGCTCTCATCCCGTCCGTAGGCGTGAATGTGAGGAACAGAGACTGCCGTCTTGATCCGGATCTACCTGGCCACCTCGCCCAAGTCAGTTGTTGTACGAAAGTGTTTTACCACAAGCTGTACCACATCGGATATCTTCCCACTATAGCCTGGTTCAGACATCGTATATCACGGGTTTGATCTGAATCCCGACGGCCCATCTCGCGCGACTGTTTGAAGAAACAGACATCGAGGTTTCGTGTTTGGAGTTGGGGTTGCGACAGGTCTCCTTGCTTTTACGCTGAGATGCTAGCGCGGGAACAGCATCTTGATCGATGGAATCGATCGATGCCTGCTTCTTGCTGTTGAGTTGTGAGTTGCTAATGGAAGAACGATTTGGGAGACTGAGCACCATGCAACAGAGAGCCGGCTAAAGAATGACATTGACCATGTGTGGTTTTCTTCTGTTGATTGTACGCACGTGACGGTGGCTTGCAGTGTGTATTCCAACAACTGGACGTCGTGTGTAGGGTAAAGAGTGGGTCTGGAGCTGTTCATCTCCCTGATCATTATTAGTTGTAGTTCAAGCACATCAGGCACTTCTGAATAGCCCACAATAAGAAAGCTCTCTTTACCTAGCTCGATGCACAAAGAAGCTATCGTTTTAATCACATCGTATCCGCATAGCTGGCTGTGGACTCGCGTAATTCAACCTATCCAAGAGCATGTGCTGAGGGATGGTTGCCGGACGACGTTATCTGCGCGCTTGTCTCCACAGTTGGCAGGATGGGAAAGATCTCCAACACGCGCAACGGATAGGGCGGCCCGTATTGAGCCAGAAGGAATTCTGGGCCATTTCTAAATCGGACCTGGCTTGTGGTAGTTGAAGCCAGTCTTTGAGCTACGACGACGTTTGAACAATGGACAGAGTCACGCACATGGCGAGGGACAGTCTGTTGTTTCTGACAAGAACTCATCAACGCATGAATGTTCTCTCCAAGATATGGAGTATTTGTTTCAAAACTCTAGCAATGGAAGTGTACCCCATTCAGGGGTTCAATTAAAGCCGGTTCTCGTGCCCGTTGAAGTTATGAAGTTGGTGTCACGCAGACGGGGAAGCTCAGCCGGTTGGTCAATGACGGGCTAAGGCTGGCCCCGCTCGTTTTGGCTCAGCGAGAGACATGATCGACTACTAACGTTACAGTAGAACTTACAACAAATGGCGGCAAGACATCTGCAAGGGGCAACCTTTACATGCTCTTCGTTTCTTTTTTTTCTTGCCCGTGGTGATTTAGATGAGCAGGTCTCGATGTGGCACTGTAGTTTTATATAACGAATAGTTACATCCTGGCAGGTCCAACTGTATTGTTGATTCTATTGACCATCACATTCTCTCCTTCCTCCAACATATTTCCTGCCAATACACATCTTCATCATTTGTGCTATGAATATTTGGCAACTTTTGGCATCACTTTACTATCAAAGAGTCAATTACAATGTCATATCATCTAAATACTCACGTCTTGATCCTGAATACAAACACCATCCACAAGCTCCATACTATCAATCCTGCTAACTTCCATAAATCACGGGCTGGTAAGTCTCTAAAGTTCACCAACCGCTTACATGCTGACCCAACAGTCCTCCCTCGGTGCGCAGACTCTGTTGAACAAGACCGAAGACTACAGAACCTCCGCTGGAGACGCGAACAAAGAGTTACCTCCAAGGCAATGATACTCGATCCCCCTCAACTATCTGACAGTGTCGACTCTCTTGTAGGTGAAGAGGTCATCGACCTCACACCGGCATCAGCGCCACCTGGGATTGCCCGCTCTCGTGTACGACAAGATTCTTGCGACAGCACCCGGATCAGCTCCAACGACTTCAAGAAGAGAATTGCTTCTATCGTTAACAACAAGGATCCTCTGTTCGTCCCTTCTCATGTTGCGCCTCGCGTCAAGGACTCCTTGTCTGGACCTCCTACCTTCGAGCGATCTGTTTCCGCTATTACCGAGTTGCGACCGCCTACAAAGTCTTCGGCTTCAGAGGTTTCAGCACAACCCTCACCCCAGAACCCCTCTCATACTACTGTTGTGCGTGGCTTCCGGCCTCACCAAAATCATATGCACACAATCAATTTCAGTACTCAATCATCAGCTGCGATCCCTGACCCTAAGCCTTCACATGCCGCCAAGTCGAGACAACCCAAGGGCCCTGCTCGGTTCACGCTTGGTGGCTCTTGTTCAACTATTGAGCTGGATGAGAGTCTCAGCAAAAGCAAGGTTGTTGTTGTTGACAAATACTTACTTGAAGTTGGCGGTTCACTTGAAGAAGGGCAACCCCCCAGGAGCACGCAGCCCTCATCCAGCAACGATGTCATGGCCGGAATTACCAACGATGAAGCTACTGTGGACTCTATTACCGAAGGCTATGTCGACGAGTGTGCTCTTGACGACGAGGATGGCGCTTCTGACGGGGAGGACGACAATGCTGCTGATGATGATAAGGTGGGTGATGGGTTGGGGAGTGGCAAGTTTATGGATGGAAAGCTCTTCCAGCGACTTGACTCCGAGCCTAGCCCGGCTCCGCGCCAGTCCCTCATCACTCTTATGATTGCCCAAAATCATCCTACACACAACATTGATGGCCATGCTTGCCAATCGAGAACAGATATTCCCCGACACCACATGGCTTCCTTGGTGGTGAAGGCCACTGGCGTCAAGTCTAACCTTGAGATGCCCAGATCTAGCGCCAACCAGATCCGGGCCGAGGGCGCACTGTCGCCTGGCACTACTCGTCGCAACATGTTGGCGACTGAGTGGACTGAGTCTCTTCGACATCACGTCCTCTGGGAGCGACGACAAAGGTCCTCGACAGCCAATGCCGTTCTCAAGCGACGACATACATCACACGATGTGGGCAACTTGAAGCAGTACCCTGAGAAGCTCTGCATGAAGAAGATCGATGATGTGGACGCGAGTAGCTGGAAACGACCCCTGCGTCAAGAAATCAGCGGCGGATACCACGATAAGGGGTGGTAAATGGTCCTCATTCTACCTATAGTACCATACCTGCAACCTTTCCACAGACGGGCGAGATGTGATGTAAACACTACAAACGGAATGGAATTGCGCGTTTCTTCATCCAGTAACCTCTGTTAATAGAATTGCTCTGCCGTCACTGACTTCGACCTCGGTAGTGGCCGGAACACGGTCCGATGATTCAGTGCCTGATGCATAATAATATTCATGCTGCAGTTCCTTTGACAGAATTCAACACAGCTCAATTCCATCCACTGCAACCAAAGTCTTGTTTCAAGCCAACCCCAGTCTGACATCCAATTGACCATCATTCAAATCATCAATCATTCCGACATGGTGTACTCGCGAGGCGTGACTGTTTCAAGAGACCTTGATGCCACCTCTGGAAATGTAATTTTATTTCCCTAGGCCCCAACTCCTGTCCAGGTGACGATCACTCTCCTATGGTGACGATGCTGGAGAGGTGACTTGCGTTGTAGACACGGACTTGCTATGGAAGTTGCTCTTGATCGAATAATACTCCCCTCCAGATGTACTCTCATCGTCTATAGGCCAATGATGGAAGCATAAGTCTCGTTCTCGCCATCGGGCTTGGAATGGGAAGCAGCTCCTCTCCAACTCAACCACCGCCCGCGTCGAACTGAGCGTTGTCGAGATCAGCAGCTCCCTTGAATTCCATGCTGTTCTCGAGAAGCTCGCCATCCTCCAAGACTGTGCGAAGCTGGAGATTCTCATCCTTAGAGTAGACACGAAGGCCAACGACGCAGGTGGCGTTCCATTTTCAGGCATCTTCTCCTCCTCGGAGTCATAATCATCTTGAGGGGTAGCAGATTCGGCATGCGCCGGTCGTGGCTTGCGAGTCATATCATCGCTGCTGTACGTAGCCTCCCAGTCCTCGACAGGAGAATCCGATGACTCACAGGCAGAATCATAAGCAGGTCGGGCGCGAACAGGAAGACGATCCTCTTCCTCAACAGTGGCGCCCGCCGTTGATTGGGCCCTCTCGGGAGTGAAGTCAGGTGATCCAGTTGAGATAGAGATGACACAATCGTCATTTTCTTTGCCCTCATCAACGACAACGAGCTCGTCCCTTTCGTCAACCGATAGCTTCATCTCTTCAGTCTTTTTGCTCAAGGCCTCGTCGTCAGCCTCTTGAGCCTCCCTCTCACCTTCAGCGACTTTCCCAGCCTCTGCCTGGGCGAGTCTCTCCTCCTTCATCTGCTCTCGCTCAGCCTTGACCTTGGCGTTGAACTCCTCATCAAGACGAGCCTGTTCAGCCTCCCACCCATCACGACGGCGTTTTCTCTTCTCCAAGCTCTTCCTGCTTTGTTGCCTAGAAGCATTACGGTTGGCAGCTCGCTTCTCCCACATTCGTCGACGTTCCCTCAGACGGCAAACGGAGGCCTGCTGCTGGTCCTTCTTCTGGCGCGAAGTCGTGACAGCTTCCATGTGAGCCGCAGCCTTGCTATGAGTCAGATCATATGCTTTACCAACCTGGACGAGTTTCTCGTTCTCGGTTTTCTGTGATGTTTCACGCTTGACGACTTGCTCAACCGGCTGCGCATTGGAGTCGCGTTCACCGGTCACCTTGAGGTAGACGGCGTAGCTTCCAGCGGCTAGTTCAGGCAGTTCAACGGGGACCGAGCGGGCCATCAAGTAGTTGCCATGGGATCGGACGATGTAGTCTTCAGCATTCGGACTTTCCTCGCAGTGAAGTCTGAAGTGGATGCGGAAAGAATATTGGCCACAGAGAACCACGAAATATCGGCCATCGAGCTGTGAGACGACCAGGACGAGGGGGGTGTCCTGTGTGACCCCGATATGGAACCTCTTGTGATAAGTCGCCATCCATGGGACATTCACACCAATCCAGTGCTGGCAGCATCGCCAGTCGGGATCGCGAAAGAGCCGAGTTCGTTGCAAGTGGCAGAATTTGCGCAAGAAATCTTCGTAGGAGATCCACAAGACAGAGTCGCTCTCAAATTTATGGCCAACTTCCTCCCAGACTTCGGGGGTCCACTCCTTGGAGCCATCACTCCAAGGCCCATTCCAAAGACCCTTGCGAGCATCACCCCAGGGGTTACGGATCTTGAGTAGACGCTGGCCGGACTTGAGCGTAAGTGCCTCCAGGACTACGTAGGCGTGTCCTTCAGCGATACCATTGCGCTCACCATAGCCGTGCTCGAGGAGGCCGGCGGAGGCGCCGAAGAGGAACTCACTGTTGACTCGTGACATCTCCTTGTCCCATAACTCATCGGTATCAAGGATATCCGAGGCCAGAAGCTCGGTAGTCACACCACCAGAAAGGTCTTCGATCCCCTCACCGATCCAGCCACCTTCCAACGACGCGTAGTCGCCATGCGCCTTAGCGTAGGCCTTCTCGAGAAGGGGACCCAAGTTTCGTTCTGATCTCTGCACTGGGCAAAGAAGAGGGCTCTGGAGCCAGTCTGGTAAGTCTTTCGATGGACATTATCGTTATCTTCGCGATCAATCTGCTGCAGCAGATCTCTCTGCATGCTAGGAGAGTCCCAACATGGTGACTTGAGATAGAGTTTATCGTCGATGATGGAGTAGGTCCACTCGCCATCACGGTTAAACACGAAACCATAAATGCTGATATCTGTGTCGTAGGCAACGCAGATCCGACGCAAGCACTCTGGATGGCTGGCAAGAGCCGTTAGGCCAGCTATCAACCAGCAATTGCCTAGACTTCCTTGCATGATATCACTGCCTCTGACCTCTCCCATGAACGTGGGCTTCTCGAAAATCTCGTGCACACGCCTCACGTCTTTGGGGACAGTGGCCTCTGAGCTGAACAGTGTTTTGCTGCTGAGCTCAAACTTCTTGTTTTACAGGTTATTCAAGCAGTGGCCGTTCTGTTCTTGAGATCGAAATCCTAGTCGTGAGTTAGCATCATATGCATATTCTGGGCCACCCAAGATATCTCACCACATCCTAGCCGCAATCCCTGTGACGATTATTCACTCGTTTGCACTCTCTGATAATTTTCGTAATCTTTTGTTGACACTCCTCGGCGACTCGGTTGTAACTGGCCGATAGGAGCTCATTGAGATGACTGGTAGCCGGAGGTGGCACAGGAGTCGATGGGAGAACGACAAGAGTGTTCTAAAACTTGCTCTCAGAAAACTTATTCCAGGTATCCGTGATCAACTCTTGAGGTGGAAGCTTCTTCTTCTTTGTCTTCTTCTCATTGATGCTGCTTCTGCTGCTGTTTTCGCTGGGTCGGGCATTGTTTCGACGAGAGTTGTTAGATTTGATGAGCCATAGCTGTGCATATTGATCAGCATCGATGGATGGACGGCGGCCTAGGAGGGAAAGGACAAGTGTGGAGGGACGAAAGAAGGGTTCATGTATCCTAGGTTTCGGACGGGAAGAAGACAGTACTGCCGCTCTCACTGCATGATGCAAAGTGTACCCAAATTTTTCAGGGCAGGGTCTACAACCCAATGATTGCACGGCGAGGCGGGGAGGTGGTTTTCAGGCTGGCCGTAAGGCAGACCAACCTTCCTTTTGATAGCTCCTTATTTGCGGATTTCACACCGCTCCGCGGATGCCATGCTGAGGAAGCCCCAGTAGAGTTGACGTGTAACAATGCAACCCAGCTGGCGCCTGCAACTGAGGTTATAATGTTGAAGCGGACAGCCTGATCCTGGTTCAGACAGCTGGAGGCGAGGCAACAGCCCAAAACTCTGCAGCGCAAGTCGCACTGCCAGAGGCCGGCTCTGAGAAGAAGTCATGTAAGTAAACCGCTCAAAGTTCTGAGGTCCTGCACCCTCAACTTGTGGTTGTCTTGGCGAGGCTGATTGAGCAAGCGCGAGCCCGTTCGTATTTTTGTTCCAAAAGCTCTGAGCTGAATCTGAATCCAGCGTAGGTCACGTCGATAGATGCTCTGTGGCGGGATGGGTCGAGGTAGAGAGGACCCAGGGAGAGCCTCAAGACCGGAGGAGGCTGGTCCCGTGTAGACCAGTCCCGTGTAGGCCGAAACGCCTGCGTTGAGCGCTGCAAGTTAATTTGCGAGGATCTTGACACTGCATAGCCATATGATCCACAGTCTTCATGGAATCCTGCCCAACCTCTCATCTCTCCTGTAAGAATGTATGGCTTGGCGCCTTAGTTGGATAATGCAGGGTGTGCCAATGTGCTTCGTGGGAGATCGAGCGTGAACACAACGCAACCCCGACGCAGGATCTGAGTACCGAGCAAAGTGTACAGTCGACGCACCCCTGCGATCGGTGAGGATTGGGCGACAAGATAGCGCTTGCCCCATTGGGGCTAGTAAGGAAGCCAAGCGAGACCCGGAACCTCCCCTGCATGTCTAGCCAAGTCTGTAGCCCCACCTGCTTACAGGCGGCGCCTTGAAGGATGTAGGGCCACAGTGCAAGCGTGTCATTAGATGATAAACTTACCCTGCCAAACCGGCGAGCAATCCCGGCACACGCGTTCACCACCCCCCGTGTTCTTGCCTCATTTCATGCGCCCGTGGAAGTGCAGTTTCAACTGTAGGCGAACCACCGCCCGTCGCGGACCGTTCGTTTGTTTACTCAGACGTTCCACCTGCGTCGATCCTCAACGCATGGTAGCCCTTACCGGTCAGTCGATGATGTGTGGCTGGCATGAACCGCATTGCGGTCATCGAAAGAGCTTGTGTTGCTTCCGCAACCTGGGTATATTCGCGCTTCCCCCTCATGTTCTCTGCAAAAGTGCTGGCTTGGCTGAAGCTTTGATACCAAGGAGGTATGGTCAAGCAAAATCCACTCTTCGTGGCGTGCACTGCTGAATCACGGGTCGTCTGAAGTCGAAAAAAGCATCCGGCACGCACGGTCCCGGTCTCGAGCGCATAGGGACTAAGGCTACTACGCTACAGTACAGTAGTCGTGACTCCCGCTAGGCTTGGTCTTGCCGGCGCTAGTGGTCGAGTCCCACACCTGCCGCGCCTTAGGACAACATGTAATAATGCGATTCCCCTCTAGCACATATTATGGCATTCGACTCTCTCTCCTGCGTTGTCCAGCCTAACAAGCGGTGTTGAGAAGCCTTGTCACTATGAGCGGAGCTCAGCTTCTACACATGCTGCACACGGCACACTCCTCCTTGATACAATTACAGCAGTCATCTCAGCAAGCCACCGACTGAACGAGGAACGGGCACCTCGCAGGTTGACATCCTCACCGGCACGTTACATTCGCGTCCAAGAGCCTCCCGATCGACTCGCGCGTCAGGACCGTGCACTTACATTTTGCCGCCTGTCTGTCATGAACGACCGCTTCGACGGTCGGTACGTGATCCACGATGAACAGCCTGTGTTATTTCACTGTAGTGGAGGGTGGTTCTCAGCCTCAGCCGGGAATAGCATGCCTCGTGCCGGGCCTAGCTCAACATCACGCCTGCATACCACACCAAGCTACACCACTTCGTCAATCTTGGCAACATCGGGGGCGGTAAGCCTAGTTCAACCGCTCAATCAATCACCCGGTGACTGAACGCAGGCTGCAGGAGACCCCTTCGACTGTCCATGAAGGAAAAAGGAGAGGTGGGGGCCATCCACCTACCAGTCTCTCGCCACACTCAATGCCACGTCAGTTAATTAGAGATACGCTTTTTACTTCTTGTTTAACATGATTGAAGTTTCTTTGTTTATATGGTTTGCAGGTTTAGTAATTATAGAATTGTGAATTGTATTAGCTAGTCCTAGCGGAGAGCATGAGGACGAGCCAAGAAAGTCACTAGTTGCGTCTATTACACTCCTTCCTAAACTTGGGGGACAAGGCGAGGGTGCGAGCTTTACAATAGATATTTATATCGACCGGCATACTTGAAACGTTGCTAAGATTAATTTGATAACTGAGAGGCTAGTCTTTTGGAAGATACATTAGGAGCCTTGGAGATGAACCCATGATCCGACAAGGTCTCTATCAAATTCTTTCCGGCTTCGGTCTCCCTACTTCCTCAGATCTTTCTCTCTCCCGATTAACCAATTAACTCACACCGCACAAGAACAAACCAGTTTGTCTACTTCAGTTGAGTGTTGCCTTAGCTGTGCATAAGTACCACCCCGTTTGAGTAGCTCCCAATGCGTGCCCTCCTCGATAACCTGAGCGTAGCCGTCTTCTCCCTTCCCCAAGACAATGATTACATCTGCGTCCTTCATTGTCTGTAAGTGGTGCCTTTTGTAAGGAGAGGTCAACGTTAGCATCCAGTCATGTTTCGGGAAGGATGAGATAGATGTGGATGAGCTTACGTAGCCTGTATGATTGTTTTCCCACAGTAAGTAGCCTTGATGTGTTCGTTGATAGTGGCCCGGGTTTTAGCATCCTGAGCGCTCGTGGGCTCATCCATTAGTAGTATGGGGCTTTTGCGTAGGAACTGCCGCGCGAGGTCGACCCGTTGTTTCTGCCCTCCAGACAGATTACTGTTGGGCAATCCACGATTTAGTGACTGCCAGGTATAGTATTGAGTGAAATAAGAATCTTACCTTCCACCTTCATTCATCATGGTGCCATATCCCTCACGTAGCCTCATGATGTCGGAATGAATCATCGCCTCTCTGGCAGCCTCCTCTATCTCCTGGTGGGTGGCGTCCGAGCGGTTCCATGCGATATTCTCTTTGATTGTGCCTTGGAAAATGAACGAATCCTGCTGCTTATAACTTACCTGTCTCGCTATTCTGTGGTCAGGTCCTCTAGTCAGTGGAAGTGCTCTACCCGAGAAAAACAAAATACAGTGCTTGCAATCTGTGTATGGAAAGAACTTACTCGTCACGTTTCAGGTTTTTGACGTCTTGACCATCGATAGTAATAGAACCTCGTTTAGCCTGATATAATCCGGCAATGAGGTCCAGAATCGTTGACTTGCCAGTTCCAGATTCTGAAACCACAACGGTATGTTTGCCCCCCTGAAACCTGATGCTGAAATTCCTTAGCACAGGCTTTTCAATACCATCGTTATCCAAGTCACTATGATTATAAGAAACATTTTCGAACTTGATGGTACCTCCACGTAACACCAGAGTTTCGTCCCCCCACTCGGTACTGTGCTTGAATTCTAACAACTGGCGAAGCTGGTGTGCGTTGAACAGATCTTCAATGATTCGCTTGTGCATCGTGGCAAAGAAATGAAGGCTATTCAACAGAACATCCCAGTATGAATTGAAATTCAGCAAGGACCCGACGTTTCCGTCCTTGAGGATTCCGTGGGCGACAACGACGGTCATGGTCAGCAGTTTCCCAGTAGACTGTACGTTGTCTACCAATGCGCCAAACGTTCTGAGGAGGAATGTCTTCCGCCAATCGAGTTTTTTTTCGATCTCTAGATTCGCAGTGTAGGCCTCGATCTCAGCACCGATTTGATTGTTAGCGGTCACTGTTCTCCATCCACGCAGTACATCCCGGGCCCGTCTTGCCGTTCCCTGTCTTACAGTGGAAAGCTGATCAGATGTAGACAGGAGCAATAGGGACAAACGCGTCGAAACAAGAACAGTGACTCCAACGACGAGAAAAACAAGCTGCGTAGCCTGTTTCCCGTAGAGCGAGGATGTGGTCATACAAGCAATGACAAGTTGGACGACATTCGGCACAATGTCTAGGACTACGAAGTCAAAGGCTCCACAAACGTCAATACCCATGTCGACAGCCGCGCTCAAATCACTCGAGCTGACTGATTGGTGAAACCTGGCATCATGATTCAGGAGGTATGCCTGAATGATATGTTTTGCCTTCTTCTTGCGATACAGGCTGAACCTTTTCCAAAAGGTATCCCGCAATGCAACAAGCCCATAGGACGAATCAACCGACCGGATGATACAGAGGTATACCAATGGCATCCTAAGCATGCCGGGTTTCTGATGTTCGAACGCCTGCAAAGCCGCGTTTGTGAATTGGGTATTAACATATGATTGAAGTATGCTAACGGATGCCTCAACCAGCTTGAGGAAGATCGCAGCGGCGAAGGACAGCCATGGTGCCCCACTTGGCAAAACAAAAGGTAAGAAGATCTTCGACTTTTTCGCCCATGGAAGGATCCCTCCAGCTTTACGGATGTCTGCTGCGATTGTCCGGTCTCGTTTGGAACTTTCGTCTGGTTGTGCGTGGGTGTCGTGCCGAATGCGCCCTCCTGCACCGCGCCAAAAGAACAAAAGGGAGAAAATGAGCTTCATGCAACACCGCAGGCCCGGAATTCCTGCTCTGCGCAACATTCTCAGCGTAGAGAAATGGAAATTCGACATACGCTTCACAGTAGCCAAGACATCGATCGCAACGGTGAGGGCCCAAGATAAGTGATAGGCGCGCCAGGCCAATTCCTTGTCGAAGTAATTCTCACCGGTCCAGGCCACGAGAAGATCTGCTTGAAGCAGAAGAGCGAACAGATGGGGAACAGCAATGGTGATCTCATTGTTATCGGGTATCATCCCATCAGCAAAGATGGTCGTAAAGGTGAGCTCGACAAACGACACGAGAATTATGGCGGCACAGAGCCATAGGAAGGGTGCCGAATTGCGTTTTTGTCTGCCAGCCGGCACGAAATAAAGGCCAACACAATATTGCACAGCGACCCAGGCCAAGGTAAGCTGGCAATTACTGAGGGCGGTATGAGTGTACCACATGGCGGGTGCTGATGATGGTACTCTATGGTTGTAAGAGGTATGGATGGAAAAGAGCAGGATGAGGATGGATATCGTATGAATCTGAGCAGGCGAGAAGAAGAGACTTATCAATAACTCAACCGTTGCCTAGGTGTGCATGGTCGCGGAGCCTCATCTTTGAGCGCGTTCTCAGAGGTCCCGACACCGCTTCTTTCAAGTTGCGAGGTGCTGCTCCTCGTTCAGTTGTGGCTTGCTAGGTTGAGAAAAATCCTACCTGGCAGCTGCGTTATGAAACAGTTTGACCCATGCCAGCCCGTGTCGTCGTAGACTATTGATGTATTCCAAGTATGAAGGGGTGCACGTCGGCGCGTAAGCATGCAGAACATGGAGCCCCGTTTACGTCTGAAAAGCCATGAAGCAACGCGAAGTACAAGTACAACTACCCAGGGACAGGGTGTAAGTATCTGGATGCTTGCCACTTGAGTCACATCCCGTGTGAACTCCGATTAGATGAGCATGGAAGAGTATATGTACGTCTTCCCATGGGGAAAAACGAGGCAGCGTATCGTAGTATTGCGTTTGATCATGCATGTCGCCACCTGTATTGTGTCTCTGAGACAGGGGTAGAGGCGTTTCCGGAATAGAACGGTGTGTATAAGGCAGTATTGCAGTCCTGCCGATGCCAACACTGCCCGCATTTGAGCCACTTATCGCACATCAGGCTACTAGTGTAAATGGGTTTGGGAAGTGGTGTGCGGCATGCGCGGAATTTTGGACCTGTCAGAATGACGAAGATTGTCAAGGCCGCTTGTTTGACTGGACAACGTGGGGGGAGGTTAACCCCGAACACTCGATCTAGCCAGAAGAAGGAAAAAGGAAATTGGATTATCCCTCGGACTGACAATATTTACACATGCTGCACACGGCACACTCCTCCTTGATACAATTACAGCAGTCATCTCAGCAAGCCACCGACTGAACGAGGAACGGCACCTCGCAGGTTGACATCTTCACCGGCACGTTACATTCGCGTCCAAGAGCCTCCCGATCGACTCGCGCGTCAGGACCGTGCACTTACATTTTGCCGCCTGTCTGTCATGAACGACCGCTTCGACGGTCGGTACGTGATCCACGATGAACAGCCTGTGTGATTTCACTGTAGTGGAGGGTGGTTCTCAGCCTCAGCCGGGAATAGCATGCCTCGTGCCGGGCCTAGCTCAACATCACGCCTGCATACCACACCAAGCTACACCACTTCGTCAATCTTGGCAACATCGGGGGCGGTAAGCCTAGTTCAACCCCTCGATCACCCCGTGGCTGAACGCAGGCTGCAGGAGACCCCTTGTCTGTTCCGTGAAGGAAGAAGGTGTGGTGGGGGCCTTCCCGCTACCACTCTATCGTCACACCCACTGCCACGCCAGTTAATTAGAGATACGCAATGAGGCTATTTTGCGCGTCTCAGCTTTGCGCGTCTCAGCTCTGCGCTAGTGGCTGTCGCCAGCCAGCGGATGGTTGAGACTCCAGCCTGAAAGCAGTGTCATCTTCCGCACTTCCAACGTCAACCTCTTCACATACACGTCTTCCAATATCATCCGACAGGAAAAGTCATGAATGCTCCCGAGGAGACGAGAAAGACAGTAGTGAGTTCCCTCCGGACTGTGGAATGTTTACGTATCAACGCTACGCTCGGGAACCGCCACTAATCTAGGAGAAGGTAGTGTCGGGGATTCATGGGCCCACGGCCACACATACCGATAAGACAAACAGCGATGACGATACCAGCAACACTAGCCCAGATATGACGACTGATACAACATTCACCGACCCAAAGCCCAACGGCACCGTTCCCAGCGATTTTATCTACTTTCCCTGTGGCTGTTGGATGATAATACAAAGACTTCAAGGCCGCAAGGAACCCAATCACAGTGATTGCCAGCCATGCCTGGAGGAAAACCCAGACAAAGTTGACACCAGTTGCGTCGAAACTCTTTCCGCTCGTCAGGTTAAAAAACTCGTCCAACGTGTACGAGTCCCTGGATACCGTAAAGTTATCTTCAACAGTTCGGAAGCCGAACGAGACAATATAGTCATGGCAGTCAGGGTCAGGAGGGTAGGAGACGACCTAGTCTATGAAATCGCCAACTTCGAACAATTGAAGAATGCACTCACCGATCCTGATCCAGCTTACAAGACTACTGATTCGGCCAGCACACACAACTCTACTCTTGCGCACACTCTGGTACCCAATGACGAGCACATGGTTAAGGATGGGCAAGCGAAAGCGACCCGGGGTATGAATCTTATGCCGGCTGCACCAAACAAGGGGACTAAACGCACGCATAGTCGAGGTGGCTTGGAAACCCCTCGAGTGACTCACAGTAGTGCTAAGCATTCTCATAATGCTACGGGGAGGATGCCTCCGCCTGCGAGGAAGAAGGGACGATGGACCGAATGTCGAATGGCTGGCAATGGTGTTGCTGGGAGATGAGCAATCAGGCATGTTGGTGACCTATGATAATGAGTCATCGAATGGTATTCAGACTCTATGTTATTTCGAGAGCTTACCTGGAACAGATAGTCCACCCATCGCTGCAAAGGGATAGGGAGAGAAGATAATCGACCGTCCTAGATTTTGTCAATACACTGCCCACTTGTATATCTTCCACTATCAGCAACAACAACTTGTACTTGACCAGATATTCGACCGAGTCACAGATTCAATAAACACAAGTAGCTATCTGTTAGCAGTCCCTTATGACAACCCCTCCTTGATTGGGCAGCACTGCTCGCCTGCCTTGATCACTCTTCTCTCTATCTTCCGCCCCCCTCCCTCTCCTCGCAAGATTCGTCTCAATCAGTGGCTCCACACTCTCGGTGAATTCTTTCTCTCACCTTATGATATCGATGAAACGTGAGACCAGCGTCATCCCCAAGTGTCGATTTTTTGGTCGTTTTTCTCATTCTTCTCTTTTTTTCTCTCCCAGCCCTTTCTGTTGCTAGAAAGATTGGCAAATAATGCAGACCGCAGCTTGAATGAGGGACCATGTTGGTCCTGCCCTTGAGGCTTGGTGTGGCGTTAACATCAACTGAAGTTGGCAAGTGACAGACGATGGACGTTGGAATTGGGTCCGAGCATGCGTTTTTATTGTCCTGGGACCTCAGGCTTCTTTTGTGCTTGAAAATGAGGATGTGGAGTGAGTTGAGGATTGATGCTCCCCTTCCTCCCTTACTACTAGCTACAGTTCCGTCCAGCTTTTATTGCTAATTCAAGGCTGTCTGGTCGTGAAGGACTGTTATTTCATCTACTGACGGCAAGTCCCTACTTGTATCTTGTGGGTGAATATGAATATTGGCGCGTGCCCCTTGATTGTGCTTCCCACCCCAGCAAATCAGGGCACTCATCAGTAGACGTACTGGAGTGCACGAGGGATGTTTCAAGTGCTCGAGAGTACTGTGTTCTACCGCCAAGCCAGATCACAGGGGTCAGAACCGCCCATATCCCATGATGGGCGGTGAATCCAGTAAGCTTGTGTACCCGCTAGCCTTCCAGCGGCGGATAATGTGTTTCCTCCTCCTTTGTTACCTCCACTTTCTCATCCAGGCTACTGATTGCCAATCGGCATCTGATATGCCGGGCAAGGGTTCAGGATGCCATGCAATATGAAGACATGGGGTTGCAGTCTGTCCAGCTTTTTGAGGCCCACTACTTAGTCCATGATCCTGGCCATCACCGAACGCCTGGTAGAGCAAAATCGACTAACTAGCATACACAACTTATCATTGGCCAGTGTACATTGCGGTCAGCCGGGAATGAGGCTCTGCGAAAATCGAAGTTTACCTGGTATCATGCCAGGTCCAAACAAGGCCAAGGGGCCGTGGTGAGTCCTGAGAGGATACATAAACCTGCTCAAACCATCGAGCGACCATCACTTCATTTACAAGAAGCATAAGACATATCATAAAACCTACTTCAACAGTCCCCAGTTCTCCAGCAACTCCATGGTAGAGTATTGTTGTTCTTCTAAAATGGGGGATGGTCTGAGCAGCGTCACGGCAGCAGCATGTTTGATCGCCACTCTGTCCAGTGGCTCTTTAGAGCAACAGTCCACACGTTTTGAGAAAGCCATCGAAGATTTGCTCAGCCCAGTCATCAAACTCATTCAATGTCTGGTGGAGCCCCAACACAAATCCGAAGACAAGGTCAGCGCCTTGGAACAAGATCTTCTTCGGATGTTCAAAGCTGCCTACCGCTGCCTGAAGCAAGCAACGAGCGTCAATTTTGTCCAGCAGTTGACGGGGGAGGTGCATGATAGAGCTCTCAAAGAGACCGGCCTATCTGATATGAACCCGGTCGCCACGTTGGATGTGAGAATTCAGGAACTAAAGTGAGTAATATCGAAGCCGCTCCCCAGTAAGCTATGGCAGCGTCTTTCTATCATATACTTACTGTTAGCGTTAGTGAAATATTACGAGTTCTCACCGCCATGGTGACTAGCTACTACACGGGGCAAATGTGAAAGAGAAAAATTGCATCCTGAATACCTAGCACCTTCAACTGACTCCCGGGTCCATACATGCACCAGTCGAAGTAGGGCAAGCATATATCCTGGCTGCTGTATTAGAATGGGACACTGTTAGCCTACAATAACAAAGCGACTCGCCGTAGCTACAACCAACGGAATCCACATAGCGTGACTTACAAATACCGCTGTACTAGTTGTAAAGAACCCTACTGAAGCTCGACTTGCGGCCTAGCCTCTGTCTGATCCAGATTCTCACCAGCCCGTGGAGGCATCGGCGGAAGTTACCAACCCAGCCAACCTCAAGATGCCATGTACTCAAATGACCAGAACCTTTCTGCAGCCTTCCCTGCAATGCAAACACTAGGACACCTTGCCTTTGCCGAGCCCCGAGTCAAGTTAATGATAATGAAGTCCACGGATACGCCGCGCAAGTTGCATGTCCTTTTGCATGATAGTGACTCTCTTAGCGTGGAGGGCCAGGAGCTGGGTGTCTTCGAAAAGATGCACAAGATATGCTTCTACCGCTTCTTGGATGGCTTGTATAGCTTGAGACTGAAACCGGAACCCTTGTCCTCGTGGTCGACAGGTTAAGGCAACCTCTTTTACCTATTTGTTACTCTGTTAACTATCGTAAACGTACAAGCACCTCAAGTTATCATATGCAACGTACTAGACGGGCAAACGGAAGCTTTGTCAGAAGTAGAGAGGTATTTTTTTGATGGTTTCTGATCTCGCGTAGGGCCACTGTGCCAGGCCGGTATCGACGGCGTCGGGGTCTAGGAAGAATAGGAACAGGATCACCAGCTTCACTAAATGTCAGCGACAAGTTTTAACCCTAGTTCATTTTGGAACCAGAATATCGGGAGAAACTACTCACGCTGGACACTCGGTGGCCGATTCGACCGTGGCATAGATGCGCTTGGGGTGACCTCTTCTGGTTCAGGACTTGTGGGCCGGGAGGCGATATCACCAAATGGAACACGCCGCCGTCCTGGTTGGGACGCCATAATTGCCACAATTGATCTCAGTATGATTGCTGTTGATTGAGAGACTTGAAAACATAAGTAAGCAACATGTTGAACAGAATTGTTTTGGGATCCTCACGTAGATGATATTACGGTTAACGTTGTATATAATGCTTAAAATGATCAAACGGAACTAAACTAGCCACTTTCCACAACTCGACTTGGTTCGGTAGGAATTGCTCTCCTTGTAGAATTGGTTAAAACGAGCTTTCAGTCCTTCAAAGTCTTTGGCCGTCAGGTTCGTCGTAGCCTTCGACGACCGTAAGTTAGGTACATTGTGTTTTGTTGTACTGTAGTGACTGGACTGTCCAGAGCGAACAGAAGCAGAACGCAGAAAGCTGTTGCTGCTACCCCAACGTCTGTTGCATTTCGAGTCTCTTTAACTGCTGACTTCCTGTACAGAATCAGCTTTCTACTCTTCCAATAATTTCAGCGTTCCGCTGATATTCTCCATCTTGCATTACGACGGAAGCAAGCTTAAATTAAAGCCAGCCTCGCTTTACGGGCCTAATATTCCCATCGCACCAGCATCGCCTCGGTGACAGAACGAGGTCGGGCTTTGTCTCTAGGATGTGGGCTCGGTGTCCTGTAAGCCATAGTTGAAACATTCCAAATAATGATTATCCTGTCATTGATACCGCCTGAAATCAATCTCCCGGCCGTACTTGAAAATCATTCCACCGCTTTTAGAGTTGAAGTTAATCTTTACCCATCGATGGCTTTCCGGAAGATTTGGCCTGTCAGACTTCCTCCCAAAATACAACGCAGCAAGATGATCGTGCACCTTTCTCATATCTTCCTCCGTTGCAAGCTCATGGGAGGCGACTAAAGCATGCTAGTTTTAACGTCACGTATATTGCCAACATGTCAAGACCAGCACTTACGGCGTTCTGGAAAGCCCGAACCACTGTTGCTATCTGTCCCCACATAGACGAGAGCGAACCTGACGGAATCACGACCTTCATAAACATCGCTCACAATCTGCCCTATGTCGCGGTCATGGTCGAAAAGAATCTCACTATATATTTTGAGCGTAGTTAATCTCTTACAGTTGCCGAATATCTCGAAGTTGCCGAGGTTTTATGGTCGCTGACCTTCATGCCGTCTTGTAGGAAGTCCAATTTCTGGCCAAGTTCGACATTGATCTATTCCTCGACCTCAGATCTGAACTTACTTCTCACAGCAAGATTGTTGTTACATATAAAACTATCGTGATATTCCATGACAAGCTGGAGAGCCTGTTCCGAGGCTGTTTTGGTGTCCTTGAATTGGTTCTTGACATGTTGTAGGTATTTCGTTCTTGCGTAACGACACAGGCATCCGAGTTGAGTGAAATGGGAGCGGATGCAATGCTTGTCGTCAATCTGAGATAAGCCCGGCCGTCCTCCGGTTCAGAGATGAGTCTCATGAACAATACTTGGCTGATCGAAACTTGTCCTTTTAGGAGATCCCGTTTTTTCACCGGCGCGAAGTAAGATCTATCTATCACTAATGAGACCAGAGAGATCCATAACAAACATGTTTATCAAAAGTATCTATAGCGAATGAGAAAAAAAACAAGATATCACTCAAGCATAGACGAAACCAGCGGAGGTTTGACTGCCAGCTGCAAATGCTGATGCTGTGACGGTCATGACATCCCCCTTTCAAGCTCAAGCAGTTTGAAGGTCAAGAAGAACAAGACGAATGCCAAACAAATGGGTGCAAACTTGACTGCTAGCCTGAAAGGAAGTGTGCATACGTTTGAGGGGCGCCTTAAGTCTCGTTCTTGACAAATGTGATATCCCTGTCGTCAATCTTACGCAGTTCTCGTGATTCGATCCGACCGCCGTTGACAGAGCCGTGTTTCTTCGTCGTCACCTCGACACGTGCTATCCGAATCAGATGAATTGTCATCGCTTTTGACCCCAGCGTCCCCGCGTCTTCTGCGAGGCATCAAGATTTTCCTTGTCGGCATTCTAGGCGGAAGAATTCGAGAGGTTGATCTGGGTGGCGGAGGATAAAGAAAGGTTTGCCGAGTGGGCTGAAGACAGTGTGTTGCCATACGGCAAAGCACTTGCTCAAGTCTTCCCGTGGTGGGCGGTAGAAAACCATGCATACCATAGAGAATGCCAGTGAGTATGATGTAGGTGCTATTGTTGTGAACCATACTGGGGCTGATTATGTGTCCACTCCCTTGGGCCAAGAGGTCAAGGGATTGATATGCTGAGAAGTCCGAACCAAGGTTCTTGTTTTCGTCTTGTAATGCGATATTGAGCATTCCTTTCTGCTTGAATACCGTTTCTGCAGCGTCGACTTAATCAGAGAGATGACTCAAGATTATGGATCCCCATTTTGCTTCGTGATATAAGCCAACCGCGCTTGCACGGATTGGATGAATCTTTTAGGCCCATCACGACAGAATTGTCTGAGTGAGATTTCAACGGAAAGGGAAAGGGAAAGTCGAGGCTGGTTTGGGGTGCATGATTGAAGGATGGCAAGCCCAGCACAGATTGGACCAAAGGTTGTGATGCTAGACAAGTCGAATCTACCACCATACCCTTCAAGCAGCGTTGATTTTAAATGCCCATAATAATTTGTTAGTCGGATTTTCAGAGAAAAGCTCTTTCAAGTCGAATCAAATTTTGTCTCCTCGACATGCTGTGTTTCATCCAAGGGTGCATAGTTGTCAAGGCTGTTTCGGTGTTTTTGGACCACAAAGACAAAAACGTCTTCCTTGTTGGGTCCAGTCCGTTGGGGCGTTTCGCAGGTTTTTAAGGCACTTTTCAGGATGGTGATTGACTGAGGATGTCGTAATGTTACTCTTCAAATTGCTTGAGATCGGGTCAGCTTTATACCAAGAAATCGAGTCAGCATCAGTATCCCTCTGATATCCAAGTCAAAGCAAGGGAGTGCTAGGTGGCCTCACAGCAAGTGCTAGGTGGCCTCACAGCAAGTGCTAGAGCAAGTACTGTACTAACTTCCGAAAACTAAGGGTGTGCCCAGAGAAAACCTGATTTGTCATTGCGTGCTTGCGAGCGCTCGGCTTCCGACTACAGTATGCATGCTAAGGCGAGGCAACAGAGAATGGACGGGTCTCCGTCTCGAGATGAGTTGTGGTGAACCAACAGAAATGGTCACGTATGAGCAGGGAGGGAACCATGGTTCTGAGTGGACGGGGGGAGGTGACCAACCACCAGCCCATATGCAGTTCTCCATTCATAGTGCAAGGCGTGGGCTCATCCATCATGAGTTATCGGAGGGCGCAGGCAAAGGTTGAAACATGCATGGACTCGTAAGTCTGCATCAGGAGCCACTACTCGTTATATATACAATATCGGTCAAGCCGAAAGGGGACAACGAAGTAGCGAGGTACAGCGCAAGGCAGCTTATCGCTACCGCTACAGTCGTAAGAAAAGCAGTTTGTCACCGTGACAAACGATATTCCCCCATTAAGCCTGAGGGGGCCGTTGTTGATGAGGTGTGCAACCACATGCTAGATGATCCACTGACCAAGGATACATGTTAGAATTAGGTGATCGAGTGAGGGGTTTACATGGTTCATTCAAGTAAAGTCATTAGTATTCGGGGCGGGGACCAACTGTCATGCACAGAAATGCGTGGCTAAGTTGAACAAACACACTGGCCCTAAGCATACAGTTAAGTGGCTGTTCTTGTGCAACATCTTTCCTACCATACCACATGTCTTGTGTCATCAAAGAGAATCCCATCCTTGCTACCAACAACGCAGGAAAGCCCATCATGACACTGTAATTACAATGATTCCTATAACCGACATCTCTGTTCAAAGCACTGTAGTGCTTCTCTTTTGTCTTGGGTTGTATGGAGACAAAGCATAAGTAGAATCCTTGCTTGTTGTGGACGTAAATGTCCTGAGCCCGATCCAAAGGCCGGGTCAGTCACCGACCCTGAGCTGCCCTGATGACTCATTACCACGGGAATAGGTAAACTCTCAAGTCGCGATATGATACTCGACGGTACCCAACCACCGCCCATGCCCGCAACTATAAGACCTTGGACAGGCAGGGCGAGGACTGACTCGACCATGTCCATTTTCATATCCCCGTGAGAGAATATGACTTCCACACGCGGCAAGCTGTCTATATCTTGAAGATCATGTAGGTTGAACAGAGGAGTTGTTGGGAGGCTTGGCGGCACGTAGTAAATGACTTGACGGCCATCCACAAAACCTTCGAGTCCCCCATGGGTTGTGTCAAAGGCTTCAAGCCCGTTGATCTTCGACTTGTATGTCCATAAGGCGCGTCGAATGTTATTGTGGAATACAAGGAGAGGCCATCGCGAGTGTGACTCTCTGTTTGAGGCAACAACAACTGAGTTGTAAAGGGTCATTGATCCGTCTGCACTCAAAGAACTGGCAGACCGTACGGCCGCAATGAACACCAGAGGTTTGGGACTTTGTATAACTAACGACAAAAAGTAGACAACACTTTCTGCATTGTCTGTTCCCAGGACGGCAACAACACCGCTGACTTCCGGCTTGTCTAAATCTCCTTTGATGTTCTTGGCAAAAGGAATGAGTAAAGGAGTGTTTAGATCATGACTGCCTTAGTAGTCAATGATCTTCAAGTGGGCAATTTGAGAGAGGCCCGGGGCCCGACGGAGGAGCTCCGATCCATTTAAAGCCCCCCAGTTGTGATGAGGGCGCTTTTCAATGGGATCTAGAACCTCCGTAATAGTCCCTCCAGCGTTGAAGAACGTGATGTTTGGCTTTATTACGCTCACGACTGGATCAAACCGGCCTTGTTCGACGGGAACTAAACAATTCAAGATGGTGAGAGACATCAGAAGGGCAGAGAATACAAGAGTCAGGGTTGTGGTTGTCGTGGCCATGACTGAAAAGAGATGTAGCACGAGGTAGCGAAGGAATATGCTTAACTTGGAATGGGGACTCAACTTGCATTATATATGCTCGATTCGTTATTTTACAGGCTGCGGAAAGATGTTCTCTCTTTGGGCCCTTACAATCCTGCCTTGCCATGGCTCCACGTAACCACGACGGCGTCACCTCACTCTCACCACACTCGAAGCTCTCGAAAAGAGAGACAATATTTACTTGATCATCACGCGGCGGATTTGTCACCCACAAGTACAATCTCCTCCGATTCGTTTGTTCTCTTGATGAACTTGAAGGCCTGAAAAATTCAGACATCACTAAGAAACGAGGTACCTGCGATAAGCTGGAACATCATTAACCATGCTATATGAGTACATCGGTGGGTTGAATTGCGTAACATTCCAAATAAACATATGGCCCCCGCACCTTCCACCTTTCCTCCAACTGAGGCCTTCGTAAATTCAGTCCTCGCGCAATTCCAAGGGGACTTTCCACCAGTTATCTGGCTCTAAAATCTTTTCATTTCCAGTAACGGTGATGAGACATCTCTTCTCCAGAGCCCTGACAACAGTCATTAACTCCTCCTTAGTTGGGTTATCATAGAAAGGAGCTAAAAGCAAGTTATTTAAGAATTCCAAAATTTATGTTATTTTATGTAGTAAAGGGGGCTCACTGGCTGCTCTAAACTCCGAAACATTGTGACCCTGGGCCTCGAGCTCGTCTAACTTCTTGCTCAGCGAAAGGTGGAGTGCAAACCCCATTTCTGGGAGCAGCGTGTGGGCGATACGGACGTATGTAATGACTGATTCTTCTGGATTCGCATTTTCGGGTCTGGAGGATAAATCCTTCTTAACAATTGGATGCAGTTCGTCAGCAATAGTACCTGATAACTGGTAGACCGCTTCCTTCATCAATTGTTGAGGATTTTCTTTGATATGGGCTGCGATTTCCTCTTCGGCTATCCTGTTAAACTCCTTCTCATAAGTCTGTTTCAACGGCATGTAGTCATTAAAGTGATCCTTAATCATCTCAAGTAGTAGTTTCGCGTCCATCGCCATCGTGGATTTGTGAGTGGGATAAGTGTTGGTGTCAGTGTTGTGATGAATGATGAACAAGTGTCGGAATTGAGCGTCAGTTATATATTAATATATTCAACTGTGAGCCTGAACAAGTGCGTCAATTTCGAGTTCACACTGCCTACCTGCTCTTGCCAACACGGAACTTGAAGGAATTGTCATATCAGCCAGGGTTCCAACTCCTCCACTATTACGTGGCGTTCTTAGCTTACCAACAAAAGTAGATACCACACTGTCTTCTGGCAACGTACGTTTGATGAGTCGTGCATAAATATCGGTTGATTCGAATCACTAGTCAAATGCGAATCCACACTACGGCAGACCTGGACTCAACTTACCATTCAGCAAGGGTTAAATATTCCCTGACCTACAATGGACACTACTCTGCTAGGGGTCGCCCTTGCCACATACTTAGTTTGACCAAACAGCTTCTGATACTCCCATTGGAAGGCTGTGTCAACTTGTCCCTGGACTTGTCCACAAGACACATCCAGCCTGGGAGATGAGGCTTTGAATATTGGAAGGCAAATCTGCAGAAAACGACGGTGTAGCGGTGGATAACACCATCTAGTCAGGGAGAACAGGCGAATTATGTTACAGAATCATCTACCAATCTCGTCCTAACCCGTTGTAGTGATGTGATTCCGTCCATACCCGTACTGATCCACTGCCCGGATTGTAATAATGACATGTTGTTCCACGTTGTCCAATTTTCTCGACTGGCAGGAAATTCTGAAGGAGAGAAAGAAACGCAGGGAGGGTGTGTGACACACCGCGATAGAATCCTTCATGTTAAGAAGTGCAGGCATTCTTTGCTATGTATGTGGTGCATGAAGAGGGTATACTATCGATGGCAAATGGGGATTTGTGTGGCTCTTGAATCTAATTTTTATAAACAAAATCTTTCGCTGACATATCCACTGAGGGATCATGTGATCATTATGTTAATTGACTCAGAGATGCTCTTCTTCACAAGTCAACGCGCTTGGGGTCACCCCCTAGCCATCATTTTTTGTCGGTCACAGTCAGTGATCATGGTTGCAGTGTATTCAGACAAACGAAAAGAATGAAGCATCCTGGGAGACATGAACGGTGAAGAGAGTATATACGAATATCTGAAAACCAGGCTGAAAAGGCTGCTTGTTCCCAGCTCAATATGCACAGGATACGATTTGTATCACACCGACATTCAGATTGCAGATTGCAGTACCCTGTCATTAAACTTCCTCATCGCACAACAAGTATTGCTTCTCCCCATCAAAAACACGGTCAGCTTTGTCAAAACGCCAGACCCTGCGCAGGAATGCAGTCATGGTTTGCCAAAGTTTACGCGTTTGCTTGAACAACCATCGTGATTTCATGGGTGGATTTGATAACACCTCAACATACACAACACCTGCAGGCGAGTTCCCGCTCATGTCAAGTTCGAAAGAGATCTATTATCTCAATATTAGTCTCTTACCTGAACAGAATGGTAAGTCTACTCACAGCGATTTCTGTTCGGACGAGAATCGTATTTCCCCGTAGCAGATTGCGTTGGCTTAACATTGTTCGTAAGATAAGTCTGCGGCCTGAAAAGGCAACAGGAATGGGCTTGCATGAAAATGCATTCCATGCGTGACACATCACTTCATATATACTGCACGGCGCGTTGCAGATGATCTCTCACCTTGCGGGCGTACCATCATCGACTGGAGAGCCAACAACCTTTCCCGGTTAACTACTTTCGCACAGCTTACATCGCGAGTCGCCCCATAGACATTGTTCCCCGAGCCCCGGGGAACAATGCCTGTGGGGCCGTCATCATGCGCACTGGATTTTCTCGCCCCAGGAACAATTTTCAAGGGTTTTCTTCATGTCTACGGGTACGTACCTCTCTCTCCATACCCATAGCAAGTCGCGATATTGCCCGCCCCTACCCTGAATTTAATCTGCAATATCGGAAGCCGCTGCCGCGGATGAGCATATTCCCACTCCTCCTTGTGATTCTTCTGACCCCATGCATGCATCTCATAAGCCGCTTCCTCACTGAGGAAATCGGCGATCATACTCAGTTCATGGGAGAAGGCCATGCTTACGTATTCTCTTCTCATCCACATGGTCCCTCAATCCCCTTAACAAAGTGTGAGTGTAGCATTTGAATTCAACACAAGTATATAGACTACTTTGTAAAGAGCCATTAGATATCATTCATTAAAACGGAGTTTTAATCATCCGCATATTCTATATACCAATAGACCTACCTGATTATTTAATCAATTGGTCACTTTTCAATCAATTTCATCACCCTTCAACCTTCACCATGAGCTTTGCGAGTGGCACTGTCCTGGCTGTTCTTAGGGACAACGCCAATGTGAGATCTGAATCGAAACAGTCCAATTTGAGACGCATTATCTCAGAGCCACTATCTGCACCGATCTTGACACCTGGGTAGTCAGCACCGAGCAGTATCCTCAACCTTACGGCACCCAGCGGAAAACGGATAGTATGGTTGAATATTTTGATTCCATGAGCCTGAGTGCCTTTCTTGGTGGGGAGGCAAAATAAGGGAAAGCGGCCAAAGTATTCATACCAAGTTCATCTAGCTTATCATTGTGGTTAAGCTCTGCCTGTATGGTCTCCTTGTCCCCGTGTTAATGTAAAGACTGGCCAGTCAATCACATGCCCCTTTTGGTTGCCTAGAAAGAATCGGCGACTAGCCCGCCTTGGAGCACTTATTCTTACTCCTTTAATTACCTCGTTACTTACTGTTGGCCACTTCATTTTCTTCACCTCCACCAATACCCATTATCGGCTTCCTCAGCAACTTTCGGATACAATTGCGCTTGCTTGCTTTGCCCCCAGGTTTTTGAATGAGGACGACCAAAAGGTGCGTCGTCGCATGGGTCAGGGCTGACGCTGACACGAGCTACCAGGATCTGACCGGGGCACTTACGGAAGGGGTCAACTATCACGGTGCGAGTTTGGCGGCAAAGGCACTGTATACATGACGCCTTTCAAATGACCCCCTTGGCGCTAACATCCCCGTTCGACAACTTCGTTCTGCGTCTCAGTTCCTCGATTGGGGAGGGGTGGCACGCCACCATACAATCCTTTAGCTTGACAAAAGTATGGGGGTCCGGTTGCGTTGCTTGGCACATGGTGGGTTTCGAAGGGATCACTTTTTATCGGAGGCTAGAAGCATCCTTGTCCAGCCATCAGCCTTCTTTTCGTCCCCTGATACGTAAGAGTGAGTGGGTGGATCAGGTACACATACAAGATCTTTAGCCCGGGCATCATAGAGAGACCCAGTCTCTCTCCTTCCTATCGGCAGCACCACACCGCATATGCACACCTGACACCCCACACCTTGACATTACCACAGCCTGATTTTTCTTTTCTTTTTTTTCTTTCGGTTCCAACAAGTAGACTAAAGTTATTCCCTCAGCCTATCGGATCTTCTGGCATAAAAGTGAGGCTCTGCGGAAGGTCCTGGCAAAAAGGTGAAGCTCTCGGGAAGTGGACGCAGAACTCTCAGTCACTTCAACTTCAATAGATAATTATTACATGTGTTCTACCGGCCATGGGGCTTGTTGAATTGCCTACCGAGATCATCTGCCTCATCACCGAAGTTGTTGATCTGGAAACAATCTTCAACTTGGGCAGTACCTGTCAACAGCTACGATGGATCCTACATAGCGAGTGTATTGGTCATATGGCTTTAAAGGTAAGTATCTCACATCTCAGCTCGGTACCCTTGACTAATAACATCCAGGGGGTAAGCCATTCCCTCGAGGCCATTGAGGCTCGGGAAGAGGGCAAATTTGCTCGTGGATTCCGAAGAATCGTCAAGAGACTGCGCTCTGTCCGACGTGCAGATCCGTATACCGTGACCATCGTGTCTGAAGCGGCTGACTTCATCTACACCAATCGTACATTGTGTTACACGGTGGGAAAGTCGCAGCTGCGCGTTCTGGACCTAAGTGTATCACCTCAGACTGAGGTAGATGTCGACATCGCCGTTCTGCTGGGCAAGACGGTTCCGGAACTCCTCGACCACGACTATCACATTCGGCCAATGTACCACTCCCACAACGTCCTGTCATTTATAGTTAACCAGCACCTTCGCAACGAACATAGAAGCTGGCTTGTTGTTGTTGGCCTCGAGAAAAAGTCTCCCAGGGAAATATCCAAAAGAACTATACCGCCAAAATACCCATGTTTTGTTCGGAATAATGGAAACATCTCATATATGCTTCGAGATGTCACAGGAACATCAATGATCGATTTCGCTGGGGTCTCGCTCGTCTAAATATTGAGACTGGCACATGGTCGGACTCGGATTTCGTTCTCTGGGACTTTCCTGGTTCTGACTTACACTCGGAGGTTTGCTTTGAGATATTCGATGGCTATCTGTACTGCCTGTCCAACAAAGTCAAATCTGCACCACACAGCGGCGTATGGAACTCCTTCTATCAAGCAGCGCGGTTTCCCGTGCATGATATCTCTCTCAAGACTCGCCAAGACCCCCCCAAACGGAACCTCTGGCGCCGCCACGCAGCCGAAGGTGCCGTTGATGAGCGCTGGACTTCCCTCCAGCTGACGAGAGATGAGACTGTCGGGACGCTTACAATCGTCGAAACCCGAAGAGAATGGGTCCCGCAGGATATTGGGAGTCAGCTGACGTGCTATAAGAAGGAGTTGAACTTTGACATGGACATCCTCAACCCGTACGTCGTGCCTCTACCAAGCGATTACCGGCACCTTGTGTCTGCGACACGCCCCCCGGATGACAATAGCTCTCCTCTGGACACTGAGTGGGATCGGGAAAGCCATTTCGAGGAACGTCCACCACACAACATTCATGTTGGCGACCGTAGCGACAGCTGCACCATCTACACTCTTAACGAGTGCAAGGTCCGATCCTACAACGCCTCCTGCAACACGTTCATCGACTTCATCCACGAAGGGTTCCTACAACTGAGAGCTAGACCAAAGACGATGAATGCCGGACTTGAAAATCAGGAGATCTGCATCTTTAACCAAGACACAGGTCCCGGCAATGAAGCCTTCCGCATCGTCAACCGCAACCACGTCTTCCCATCCCTCGACTGCTCAATGGATGAACGCACCATGGTATTTGCTCCGTCCTGGGTCACCTCCTGAGGGTTATACAACCCACCCCGACCCATCGTTCTCATGTCCTTCGACCCAAGTTTCCGCCTGGACCGCATCCAGACTCATCCAAAACTTGGCTCCACGTGACGTGCATCCATACCGGGAGTATAAGGGTGTCTGGGTTCTCGGCGTTGATCCAGTCGCCGACCTTGCCTTCCTTCAATCTCCATTTGCCAGTACCAGGATACTCTCCATGAGGAGGATGACTCTTAGTCACCGCCAACAGGCCGCTTTATCATCGACTATTCAGGGGAAAACACCCATGATTAGATAATAACAGTCGTCATCGTCACCATCCCCTGTCCCGCCGTCGACCCTCTCCGAACATGGACCCTTTACGTTCTCATGGGTCCTTACTTTGGCGCTTCATCCGTGCGCGACGCGGAAGCCGCGGATCCAGCGCGGCCGTTACCGTTATGGACGCGGCAGGGGATCCGGAGAGAGGTGGATGTGGCGAGGACGTTGTGGTATGAGCATCCGCCTGTGGAGGAGGGGATGAGTCAGGGGGATGTGGCTGATACGTTCTTGGAGGCATTGAAGGGTGAGAGGAAGGAGGAGAGGCCGGTGGTGTCTGTGGACCATAGTGTCCGGGGGGGGGTGATGATACTTTTGAAGGCGAATAGGGATTGGGGGTATGAAAGTCTACTTTGGCAGTGTTGTGGGAGTTGCGTTCTTTGGTGAGCTATGTTATACCTGGGACTTGGGAGTGTTGCTGGCGATAGTAAGGATGCCGCACCGGTAGTCGAGTCACTTTGCGATGCCGAGTTTGCACACTCTACGAGATGAGAGAGAGACTCCAAATTTCCCGGTGCAGGATCTGGAGACGTCTACTCACCGTGCCCCTGACCTCCATCCGCTCGGTTACCCTCGGGATCCTCTCGGGCACAATCAACCCGCAATCACCTCCTTCCGACGCCACAATGTCCACACCATGCGCCTCTTCCCTCACCAACTCCCCTCTCCATCTCCGTCCGCCGCGTGGATGAGTACACGGACCGGAACGGGAATTGGGCGCCTCATTCATCAAAGATGTGGCGGGACCGGAATGATGATGTAATCGTGAGGGCTTGGTCAACGAGAATGCCCGGGAGAGATTTTATGAGAAAGTGCCGAATGAGTGTTTGACGTATAGACGGAATGAGGTGGAGGAGGTTCAGGAGAAGGGGTCCCGGAGGGCGAGGCAGAGGGCATCGGTGATAAGTGATGAGGGGGAGGAGGTTCCTGTCACTGGTCTTGGGATAACTCAAAATGAAATACCCGATCTCCGCCTCTATCACTGGTTATACGACCTGTTGAAAGCTTTATAAAGTCCCGAGATGCTCCCTCCTCTTCGTCAATCTCTCGGAAGGCCCGTCTCGCCTCCATCGCGAGTAGCCTCACCATCAACCCACCACTCCAAACCAATGCGTCGTCCATCATCCCTCATCTGCGCCAACCCCGACCAACAACTCGCCGCTGATGGACTATCCACACATGCTCAAGGCCAACTAGGTCGTTCACGAAGCCGATCCCTCAGTGTGGTTAGCTAAGTCTCGCAATACTAGTATAGAGACTCCCGCCTTTTTCCAAAGAAGTCGAAGTATAGTAGATGAATACCGGGCGGTTATTGAGATGATAAAAGATGCGAATAAGGAAGGGGGAAAGGTAAGTGAGACGGTGGTTGTGGATGGCGTCCCTGTTGCAATTACGAAACTAGAGGTATAGGCGATCAAGGCCTATACCTCTAGTTTGTATGATTCATCTCCCTTGTAATAACCTAGCACGGGTTTTGGTAAGTATATAATCAATCTCTTTGTAGTGATTAAAAATGGCTAGAAATGGTGTAGAAAGTCTTTGAGATGTCGTGAGTCTTGTACGGTCGGAATTCTGCACCCCTTCTTAATAAAGAGACGTCCATCTCACCACGTCCTGACAATGGGGCAATTGACCCCGACGACGGCCTCTGTATAATTACCCATCTTCTCGTGACAAGGGAGTCCGACAGCTGAAGTCACGCGCCTGGGTACGGCACCCCAAGCTCCGGCAGGGCGGCTGGACCGGATGTCAACGCCGCAGAGGCGACAAAGTCACATCAGAAAGGAGCGGTGCTCACGGATCGGAGTACCCTCCCCTAACAGTGCTTGACGATCAAGGGAGAAGGATCTCTGTAGATGTAGATTGCCCTGTCCCGGGACGATGACCCACTCTTCTTAAACATGCACACGCACACCCTGCTGAGGCTTGTCGCTTCAGCGCTGGAAAAGAAACTGAACAGGGGAAAAGCCCTGCCCCTCCATCTGTGATCCGGGGCTTCGACGGGGCCCCGGGGGTTTGTGCCGAGGGGCGTGTGAGAGACTAAGAGCAGAGAAGATCCCAGGGATTCCGCACTCCTAGTGCCTGTCCTACAACACCATCAACATCAAAGATTCCCTGTCCCGACCTGGTCTTACCTTGTGCCCTGCCCTACAAGTAGCCCGGGATGTTTGTCCCGTCTCCTCATATGGTATCGCATACATTTGGATTATAATTAAGTTACCACCCTGCCCTGCAACTGCAATGACTCCACTATACTGCATCTTGCACCAACTGGGTGGCCTCGGCTGTTATACATACATGTTCTGTACATGCCTTCCAATCCTCCCATCAAGACTCCTTCCCTCCTCCCTCAATTCTTTTTTACATGAATGATCTCCCACTTCCCAAACACAGAAATTCTGCATATTTCCCTTCCTTTATTTCCATCTTATCTTGTTCTTCTTTTCCATCTACTCACCTTAACGTTAAATCTTTGTAAAACTTTTCTCGCCCACCCCCTTCTCTGACATAAAGTCTCTAATGCTGCTCCATCACGCAACATCCAACCACCGAGACTCTGTGTACTCCTCTCTGCTTGAATCACTAAGAATTACAGAAACAACCATAAGGCAACCCCCGCTACGCCCTGCGATTCGTCTGCTTTGTTGTTATTGTTACGCGTTCAGATTTTACGGCCCGAGCCCACTCAACTGCTGCGGACCCCGCATCTCCGTACCTCGGACCTGAACGGCCAGCCCAAAGCTATCGCCAAAACCAACACCATCATCACCCACCAGAACGTCTCCTCCTGGCAATTGGTTACCACGAGCCACCGCCCAAGACAGTTGTTTACGGGACAAGCAAGGAGCTGGTGTCAGCAACGTCAACAGGCTTAGCTGGACTGTAGATTGAGGAAATTGCCAAGACCTTCACCCCTCGATTAGTCCTCTCCATCCATGACTGGGCCGATATAAACTGCCGTCATCTCAGCTCAACTTTTTCACCAATTTCAGCTGTTATCGTTCTCGCTCCGCCCTTGGTGCTTTCTCATCTCGCGAAGCTAGCCAGCATAATACACAATCATGGCTTTCCCACCACAATATAGGAGGGATTCCATCTCGACTCTCCCGAGCATCAAGTTCCCCTCCGGCGAAACATTTACAAATGATCAGGATATGCCCTTCAGCAAAAGTCCAGCCATGCCAATACTCGGTCTACCAGCGCATCACGACGTCCCTCCTGCCCTGCCTCCTCCCCGCTGGGTTCCTGGACTAGGCCAACCTCAACCGTTGGAAGAAATAAAGGGGAAGGAGGTGTACGGACACAGCCCTCTCTCCTTCGTCAGTAGCTACAGAAGCATGGCCCCATCTTTCGCAGAGGACATACCTAGCTATCAAGCAAGAGGGAGCAACGGCACAACCATGAGCGACAGAGATGAAGGATGTGCCAGCTATTCCTCGACCGACAGGTAAGAATTTTTGCAGCACGCACCTAGTTGCTTGCCATCATGTCATAAACTGGGTAGGCTTTACTTGAATTGAATGCTCATGCGATCATAGGTCCCGCGAATCCAGCGAGTTCGGCCTTCACCGCAACCGATTCTTCTTCCCATCTCCCGCCGATATTCACAGCGACAACATGAAGAAGAAGCTAGATGTTCGCTTGTCAGATAGATCTCCACCCAGGTCGCTACTTAGTGCCTCTGCCAGCGAACTCCTGCCCCGGCGACCATCTGCTGAAAACCGCTTCCCGCTAGCATTGAGTGTGCCGGTGCAGCTCCCCATCCATACCCGTACCATCTTGGGATCCCCAGCTCGCCTCACCGAGACCCCAATCACCTCAGCCATCTCTCCCCGAAGCACACCGTTTGCACACTATAGCGACCGCTCCCCTAACGAGAGCTCCGACATCGACCGCTCTCTCAGGACCAAGAGAAACAACAGTGACGGCGCAACCACGACCCAGGGAAGCTATGACTTCAATAATCCCGAAGACATGGACATGGAGGAGTTTCAGTCTCTAAAGAGGTTGCACATTGACGACGCTTACATGGCGCGTGGTCAGAAGCGCAGAGCAGCTAGCCCGAACAACGAACAGGTCCTAGCGCCCCACGCGGACATCTCACGCCGGCGCAACTTAGGATCCCCCGACTCTCCCACATCCCACCTAGCTTCCCTGTCTCGGGGTGCGACGATGCCCTCGGTCTCGACATCACGGTCAGGATCGTACATGTCTACCATGCCGATGCCCCCGGCGGCCATTAGCACTGTCAATTCCTTTGGACGACGTTCGCCGGTCGGACCGTCCCCAGGTGGCATCTCGCCAATCTCGTGCGCTTCGCCCTACACCACCCCGGCCTCGCTCAACCCCAGTCCGCGGAGCTCCATCTTGGGCCGGGGATCGATCCACTCCCGAACCGTCTCAGGGGCCAGCACACGTAAGATCACGGAGGTGCAGAAGCCTGGAGGAACCAAGGCCTCAGGCTTTTTCATGTGCGAGTGCTGCCCTAAGAGGCCCAAGCGATTCGAGACGGTAGAGGAACTAAAGTATGTTCCTGCCTATTTCCTATTTCCCATCCCCTCTGCATGCTATTTTGGTCATCTCAAGTCATTCTGCACAATTCTGGGGTTAACGTGGGTAACACTTTTGCTAACTCGAGAATAGTGCTCACGAAGCTGGAAAACAATACGAGTGCTCATTCTGCGGCAACCACTTCAAGAACAGGAACGAGGCTGAACGACACCAAAACTCACTGCACGTTCGCCGTCATTCATGGTCCTGCTCAGCGCTGTCGGGCTACGCCAGGGCTTTCCACGATTCGACGAGTCGACCTGGAGAGGCCGACACCTGTGGCTACTGCGGTGACGAATTCCCAAGGTCCGGACATGGTCCCGGCACAGGGGCTCCTAGCGGCGGCAAGACACCCAGACACGCCACGGATCAGGACTGGGATGAGCGAATCGCGCATCTGCAGGAGGTGCACAAGTTCAGAGAGTGCAACTCGTCAAAGAAGTTTTACCGGGCTGACCACTTTAGGCAACATCTCAAGCATAGCCACGCGGGCACAAGCGGCAAATGGACCAACATGCTCGAGAACGCCTGCATGTTGGACGAAGACCCTACACCAAAATGAACACAATAGTCATTGGTATCCAAGAGGCTGGAGTTATCGCAACTCCAAACATTATGTTGGCAACGAGCAAAGTATTCTTATCCCGAATCTCCAATCTTCTAGTATCTGACTATTTTATAGAGCATTTCCGTTGTGGTGACGAAGCAAGGGATCCCGATTTTAACACCCCCGGATCGTTGTCCTCCAACATTGCGACACATTGACGACAACCCCCCCCCATGAGCTCTTTGTCTGTTCCTTTACCAACGTAGTCCGAGCCGGAGCGGGCACTGTCATTTTGCTCCTACCAGCTTGTCAAGACCCAACTCCCACGGATCTCACAACTCCAAGCTCATCAACGGCATTCTAAAAGACGAGCTTGCTTCCCAGGTTTTCTTCATAGTGACTGGTCCGTCCAGCACAATGGAGTTGCATCTGTCGCTGCTGGCCTTGACGTTAGCATGCCGGGACATACCGGATTTCGGTCAGGGTATAGCTTTTGGGGTGCAAACCTGACACACAGCGTCATCAACGGCGCCATTCTCAAGTGGCGAATCGACGGCATGGCAATGAAACAGCGGATCTAAGAATTTTTGTCGACGGAAATAACTTACAAACATGATCTTGCTTATACACACGAAGGAACAACATCCCGTCCTTTGTTAGTCTTACAGACCTAGCTAACACATCCGAATACACCCAAAGAGCATATACATAAACGCCCTTATTCATTCTCTTTTTTATCATCACGTAATTTATACCAAATCCAACTCCCTATCTACATCCTTTGCGACCTCAATCGACATCTCCAGGATGCCCCTTTCGTGCTCCGACAGCTCCCTCGCTTCTTTGCCTACCATGCAGCTCATGTCCTTCTTCGAAAGTCCCTTGTGCCACGTCTGGTCGATCATCCAATGTGTCGGCATCTCGAACTCTGTCTGGTTGACGGCCTTGTTCTTGAGAAGGCCGCCGTTGTACCATAGAAGATGGTCGGTTTGGTCGACGTGGGCGATGATGAAGCTACAGACGCGGACGTCGGTATTGGAGTCGAGCCGTGTTCTTCTCTCTTCTTCCGCGTCGCCCTCCTCTGCTTCTTCTCCTTCTGTCCCTTCTTCTTTCCCTCTTCCATCCTCTTCCTTCTTCCTGGCTTCCATCTCCGCCTTTGACGGGTTAAGCCATCCAACTATGCCGCCATAATGAGGTGAGAAGGAATAGTTTGACCCAGTGGCCTCAAGCCCAATCCAATACGTCTCCTTATCACCATACGTTATTTTGTACGTGATTTCATTCCGAACAGCAGCCGAGTTCTGCCAGCCCGTATGTAGAAGCCCAATCAGGACATCTAGTCTCGACTTGTCAACAACAATGACTCCCGAATCCCCTTCTTCGGAATATCTCTCCGTCCACACGAGGGAATCGTTGGTCTCGTCGCTAGGATGCTTGATCTGCTCGTGCCACCAGTTGTGGCGATCGGGAAATCCTCCCTTCCATAGGAGTCGATCGTGGAAGAGCAGGACGCCTGTCTCCCGGTATCGGTCTTGTAGGAATAGTTGGATCGGGTCTTGGATAAAAACGGCGTCGGCATCGAGAAGAATAACCTGTTCCATGGAGCTCGCCAGCGCGGCAAAAGGTTTGATCGCCCATCCTCCCTCTGCCAATTTGAGTGTCGAGTCATCAAACACAGTCAGGATATCCAACATGTCAATCTCGGCTCCTGCCGAAGCATCTTGTAGTGCTTTCCGACCAGCAGCCGACAAGTCATCGTCACCAGCATAGACGACCTGAATTGGCAGCGTTGTTCTGTGTACCCTCGTCAGGGCTGCGATAAGATGGCATGCGAAACGGACTGTTTTGTCACCCGTGGGTATGACAATGCCGGCGGGAGCCTTGGAAGGGGATTGATTGGTCTCATTATACAATAAGCCCACTCGATTCCGAATGTCCGCCAAGGGAGGCGATACTGCGCTCTCTGAGATGGGTTCTAAGTAAGGAAATAAAGATTGTGCGGCTTGGATGGCAAGCTCTGCGGCGTCTTGATGCTGTTCCCCCGTACCGTGAACTTGGGCGTATTCTTCCAACTCATCAATCCAGGTACGAAGCAACTGGGCACGCTCGCCAAGTTCACCAAAAACATCTCTATAGGGTGGTCGTAAGGGGTAATCCAGGAAATACTGAGAATTCAATCGGATATGCCGAAAAGGATCGTCATTTGGTCGGTGGACGTTGGATAGTGTGTGGTCAGAATGAGCGGGAAGATTTGATAGGGAAACGTCGTTGTATTGAAATGCAAAAATTGTGAGGAGCCATATAAAAGCACCAACAGCGGATATCTGAATAAAGTGCGCTTTTGTACGCATGGCTGGGAAGTTGATCATGGTGACCAAAAATGAAGCATCGCGAAGTCATATAGAGATGAAGAAAAACAGGTCCATCCAAGGAAAGAGGGAAGGGAAGAGGAGGAATGTGCACAACCAGGAGAGATGGGAACAGCGATATAAAAAGACAAGAAGAGAGGGAATAACAAGCAAACTCCTTGTTTTATTTGTTTTACTTTTCTTTTTGATCATCCACTTGCAGGAACTAGTTTAACTTTTGCTTTGTCAATAAATCCATTTCTGGCGTCTTCTTTCGAAGCAAAGAAGCAGAGGCACATACGCGCCCTTGCGTTTCCCCTTGAAATAGTGACGTGAGATAAGGGAGAGAGTGAAAATAAAAAGGATTCGTAGGCCAGTTAGAAGAGTCAAATAGGTTGTGAATCCAACGAGTGGTTGGTAGGTCTGCGTGGCTTAGTCTCGCGAATATGGAGCGAGTAACAGGCACAAGATATCTGGAACAGCCGGTTATAACAGCCGTGGACGTAGGATGCAAGCTACCATGTCTACAGCAGCTGAAAATGGTGTGCATTAAATTATGGTAAGCTTGAATCGGCCTCTGACTAAATTTGGTAATCGTGGTATCGTTGCTGACAACACCATCACGATAGAAATCCAATAGCTGTTTCCAACAACTCTCCAATTCTCTGTCGCAAACAGAAATGGTCTTACGGAAATGCAGGCCGATGCTTAGCTTGCGGCTCCCTCAGACGTCACACGTTCGTTGAACATTTCCCTCACCTCCGCGACCGCCACGAACCTCGTCGTCGCAAACGGTTCCCTGCTCCAAATCTTTGCTACAAAAGTCATTTCCGCCGAAGTCAAAGCTCAGAGTCAAGCTGAGCACGCGGCAAAGTCTGAATCCGAATTTGGCCATCGCGCTAATGATGACGATGGCCTCGAGTCTTCCTTCCTCGGTGGGGGCGAGTCCACGCTCGTACGTACTGGTCGAACAAATAACACGAAGCCGGTCCTGATCGCAAAGCTACCGCTGGCTTGGACGGTCGTTGGGTTGGCAAAAATTAAGACCATGCACACTGAATCAGGGGGCGAGACGTTGAGCCTGGCCTACAAGGCTGCCAAGATGTCACTGGCCGAGTGAGATCCAGAAAAGAGTACTCTGGAAACCGTCTCGGTCCATTACTTTGAGAAAGATGAGCTGCAGGGCACGCCTTGAGATTCTACCTTTGGCGATTATGTCAACTATGTTGAGGTCGACCCTGGAAGCAGCTGCACCGCCTTCAAGTTCGGTTCATGTAGCCTTGCCACTCTCCCTTACCGGCATGCAGAAGAGGATTTGGAGATGGACGACTGGGGTAAGGATCTCGACGGACCGCGACCTGTCAAGGAGCCTACCGCAGCCGTCGACGGAGATAGCGGCAGTCTAGAAGCAACCGATACACCTTCATTTGTCTTGCGTCTCCCTCTTCTTGATCCCAGTCTGCTTCATCCCGTGCACCTCTCCTTTCTGCATGAATATAGGGAGTCCACGTTTGGCATTCTCTCATCAAGCCAGGAGTGTGCGCATTCACTTGGTCTGAAGGACCATCTGACTCTCACTACAAGTCAGCTACGACCTGACCT
>JABGLY010000593.1:0-30772 GCA_013623525.1 Fusarium dimerum
GGGGGGGGAAGGAAGGGTTGGAAGAGGAACGTGGGTTATGTTGCGATGGGGGGAGGGTCGACAGGTGTGAGAGGGAGGGTTTGTGTTGGCGGTGGAGGTGGAGAGGGGAAGCTAGGCTAGAGGAAGTCAGTGGCTGTTGGAAAACACTTTCATCAGAAAGATGCTTACTTGTGAAGTTGTGGAAACCTCATCAGGAGGGAGGAGCTGGTCGATGTGGTGTTGATCAATACCCTTGCTTTGGAGAAAGGCGACCTTCTTCTCTCTAGGAGCATGGCGCACGGCTTCGTCATCCAAGAATCGTCGCGCAACTTCTAGTTTGTCGTCCTGGGATTCGACGGTTGTGGCTGGGGTATCCTTCGCAGGTTCCTCTGTTGCTGCTACTGGCGCTTCTGATTCCGACGTGGCCGTCTCTGTCTGCTCTGCTGGCGCATCAACTGAAGGTGATGTTGTTGGGGCAGCGTCATCGTTGGTTTGTTGACGCTGCCAACTAGGAATGACGGGCTGGTCTGGGGAATCGTTTGGGTCGCTCATCTTGGCGCGATTTGGAACAGACGAGATCGCGAAAGGATGACGCAGAATTGAGAAAGTAGAGAGCTGTATATGTAGGGGAGATAGTTGTTCGATGTCGTGACGGTTAAGGTTCGGTGTTGAAGGCACATGCCTCGGCAGAATCGGTGACGGGGAGTTATGTCGGGAAACGGTGGAGCTTCTTAGTGACTGGCAATCTGGGGTGCTTTTGCGGGGAGGAAAACCAATTGAAGTCAGGACTGGATGTAGTTGTAGATGAAAAACTTGTGATGAGATATTAGTTTATAAAAACTTTAGTGGCTCACTGATGCAACTCTAAGCTTGTGAGAGTGAGCTTCAAGTTGAATCATTCCATGTGATATATGGTTGCTACCATCATCCTCAAGGTGCCTATGATGGGGTTCCTCGCGAACTGATAACGTATTAGACGGTGGGCATCGTGTGTCGGAAACGGAACCTAAAATGGACCGCCCACTCACTTCGCGTTTCTTCACTCTCACTTCCGCAATTCTGCAGGCTACATACAGTATTGAAACCAACAACACCGACCAGCTCGCGTTTTACAGATCAGATCCGCGACATCCTGTCAGGGGCCAGTTACGCATCGATATTCCGTTAATTTACGTGTTGGAGATTGCGTCCATCTGATATTATTAGGGACGAGGACACGTTGAGAGGGATCGGAAGCTGTTGAGATCCGAAATCCTAGTCTTGAAGAAGGACCCAGTGAAACTACCTCTCGCCTTGGAGTTCCGTCCTAGGCCCATCTCATCTGATCTCAGTCTGAGAGGGGGAAAACTACCATACAATTTCTGTTGTACTTGTACGAGGTAAGTTTGTGGCAGTGTCTTTTCTCCTTTCACCTGGTTGGTTGGCCACCTGTCAAGCATGACAAAGAGATCATCAGTAGAGAGAACAAGGCTCTCGCTGGGGTGGCTCGTTGATCAATCTTTGAACAGTCTCGACTAGCAAGAGAGGGAAAAAAATAAAATAAAAAATCCAGCGAAGTTGCGACATGAAACTTGTTGCTTGATGGATGCATGTGGATTGTCTCTCTCTTGGCTGGGCATGGGTTAGCTTCCCATCCCATACTATCCTATCCCTCATCCATTCTCAATCTAACCCTCCAATCCCATCCCATTTCGTCCCATCCCATCCTATCCTATCAGCCTTGCACCTCATACTTTGCCTATTGATTCAATCAACCCTAATTTTCACCAATTGCCTGCCATTCACCTCGCCCAATCCTATCCTCCTAACCCCAATCTCGTCTGCCCTTGCCCTTGTCTTGCTTTTCAAGGGCCATCTTTGCTTTCCTATTTGCTGTTGATGTGCATGCCAGGTCTCTGGTACTGGCCTCCACTGCATCATCTTGGCTTAGCACGTTGAGCTTAAGTCACCATCACTCTGTGTCACTTGTCAACAGTAAACTGTCGACATTACTACTACGCTTGAACTAACACAAACATTTCCCCTCCCATCCCCAACCCAACTCAACTCTGAGCTTATCTCAGCCTCGTCCTAGCCCTGCAAGCTGCACCTTGGACTTGTGACTTTTGACGTGGGCATCAATTTGCCCCTCAACTCGGACTTGACTTTTGCTACATAGTCACAGTCCTGCTCGCATCATCTGAACCTACAAAGCCATCAAGGGTTGAAGACAGTACTCATTTATCTTTTGTCTTTTCATCACACCTTCCGAAATCCTTACTTTCTCTGTTTTCCCTGTCCTTGTTGATGCAAGTGTGATTCATCAATATGGCCTCCCGACCGCGTCGATCTGCAGCCAACAAGGCCAAAGAAGTCATCTCTGTACATGCTAGATGGGCTGACTCTCCCGAAGTAAGCGAAGAAAAACCCGCAATGTCCTCACGACGCTCTGGACGTGCCTCGAACGTCTCTGTTTCCCGAGATGACCCGTCATCGCCTGGAGATGATTCTCATCTGAACCTCACTGTCAAAGTTTCCTCAAACAAGTTACGCCAAGTCACTGCTCGTGGCGACCGTGGCTTTGAGGGCGGAGAGATCCTTTCTGGAAAAAGAAATCGTGGAACCAAGAAGAGCTACGTGGTCGACTCAAGTCCCGAAGAAGATGAAGAGGAGGAGGAGGAGGAAGCTGAAATTGAAGTTGAGGATGACGATGACGACATTGCGGGTGACGAGGATGCCGAGGGTGAAGATGACATGGATGTAGATGCTGAGGGCGACATCGATATGGATCTCGCTCCACCAAGCATCACCGTTTCCAAGCCATCTAGGTCCAAACCTGCAGCCAGAGTGGTGCTCGACGATGAGGATGATGATGATGATGAGCTCAGCGACCCTGCCGACAGCGATGCGGAGGGAGAGACGCTGGGCTTTGGTGACGAGACCATGGCTGATGCAAATGACGAGGATGCAGAGGGCGAAGAGATTGAGGTTGCTGGTCAAGAAGTCGACGAAGCAGATGATGACGTGGATAGCGAAGATGAAGGCAGCCAAGAAGGGTCCCCTGATCTAACCAAGATGACGAAGAGACAACGTGCTCGCTTCGAGGATGAGCCTCAGCAGTACATGAAGCTATCAGATGGTACGAAGTGGTCTGGCAAGCTCAGGAGACTATTCCTAACAAAATTTTGCAGAGGTCCAAGCCAAGAAAGTGTTTACGGCTGAGGAATTATCGATGCGTCGACAAGAAATGGCACGAAGACGACGAAACCTGAGTGACAAGCGCAACGAGGAAGTCAAGGTAAGATTTTCGTACTCTTCTACCGAACGAATCCAGATCACTAATTACCTTCCTAAAACAGATGGAAACGATCAATAAACTCCTCAAGAAACAAGCCCCCAAGGTCCAACGCAAAGCCGCCAACGCCGAAGCGACCAATGAGGCATCTCAGGGAACGGAAGTTGTGTTTATCAGATGGGTCAGTAATAAGGACGGTGTCCGTGTGGCTGCAAAACAAGAAGTTCTCGAGAGCCCGGCTGGAAAGGTTTTTGGAGGACCCAAGCCTGGCTCGCAGAAGATGGTGGAGGAGGTTGCGTAGGTAGATTGATTTTCAGATGGTGATGGGTTGGCTCATGGGAGAGGAGTTGGCGTAGTCATGTTCCTTTGTATGATCAACATAGAATATTGTACTTTGATTCTGTTAACTACTTCATTTCCCTCATCGAAATTTAACTGCTTCTACGTCGTCGTGACGTTGTCGTAGAGTGTTTGCGCAACTACTATCTCGGTGGTTGAGGCTTGGGATTTGAAGAATTGAAGTAACATGCACCACAACTGCACACATTTCTAGAGCCGCAACCACGGTAATTCAATTGAATTCAGGAAACTTGAGTTAATCAACGTTGAGTAATAGTTGGAGCCATAGAATGAACTATTTCCATCCGGGACTGTCCTGCAGTGTTACTTCACAGCGCCGTAATTCGAGTTTGAGATAGTGTAGTAAGATAAGCACGACTCAATTCAATGTTATTGATTCCCTTGTATGAATAATAACACTCCCGTCCTCGAGAGGCCACAATCAATATGGGTCTGGTCTTTGGAATTCATTCTCCTTATTCATTTTGTGTGCCAAGGCTTTACCGAGGACCACCATACACATGGTAACTATCAAATGAGTACAATAAGCCGCCAGTCTATTTCCAGCCTTACAATAGAGAGTTCAAGTTCAATGTCTGCAAATCTAAGAAGCCCAGCCTCCCTAGCTCTAGTTTCAGAACTGCTCGGGTGGCGACTTTCTTTTTCATCCTGTGTCATTATCAAACACTGCACATTCGAGTCCTCTCTGTTGAGCCCTCCACTCGAACAATAGAGAGGGAGGTTGGGATGATAATGCAGGGTTTTGAAGGAGAGTATTCTGCAGAATAGGGCGTTCCGTATTGAAGGGTGTGTAGGAAGTGGTTGAGACTAAAGAAGCCACTTGTTTCGAGAGTTGATATTGAACGGCATGTACTTGGGTTTTGAAATTTGCGAAGGGCTACATACACAATATGAGGATGTGAAGAACTTGCATATCAAGAATTGATGTACTGAAACTATCCAGAATACTGTAGTGCTCAATTGAATGAATATAATAAATAAAAAACAAGAGTGTACTTGACGATACCTTTCAGGGGTCACCATATAAATCCCCCATCATCAACCAACCTTCTCGCCCTCTTCTTCCCTCTAAATCAACGTCGACCAACTCTTCGAAACGATGATACCTCGTTTCCGAACATTTCTACTTCTCTTCCTCCCGCCTCGTCGCTCCAAACCTCCCTCCACAGCCCCCCTTTGCCCCTAACGATTGGCCCATCAGTTTCTGGCACTCGTTCACACCTGCATGAGCCGCTACGTCACTGAAACCATTCAACAACTTAGCACGAACAAACCAGAAGCACAATATCAAACAGACTGAATAGAAAATCTCTTCTCCTACTCGATTGTTATTGAACACCCAGCCTCCCATTTAGGGTCTTCTGTTCTAAGGTGAGCCCTCTTCGAGTATATATACTCCCCTCCTCCCCAAGAATCTTCCCCTTTTCTTCCCTTTCTTCTTCACCAGATTTGCCAATTCGACAAGTTCATCTTCTCAGTTTCGAGCAAATTACTTTCAGCTTCTTCTAACTCTTACTTCTACTTCACTTCAACTTCTACTTTACTTCTATTTCTAACTCTTCTTTGCCCAAAGCATCTACACATCTTACACACACCCTCATACATTTTACCCTTCTACCCAATTTCAATCTGCTTGTCCTCAACTTCAAGTGGCTTGCACATCCTTTAATTTCCATCCAAGAGAAATCAATTTGGTAAGTGAAAAAATTTCATTGTTCAGTACCTTCTTCCAACCTCCTCTTCCACTCCCAACACCAACATCACCACTCTCCTCTCTTACCTCCTCTTTCACATGGTAATATCCTGGAAATCTCATGAATTTCTTTCCCTTACCTGGGAACACATCTTCTCACTTCATTTCCTCACCTCCTTCTTCCTCTTCACTTTTCTCCAGCTCACACACTCCACGCAGATCAACGCCTTCACGATACCTTCAAACGTGCCTGCAGCCTTTCAAGCTTTTACGGGAATTTTAACGACGTTACGACTTTACGAACTTCACGACTTGTACAGCTCGCTCCATCTTCGATTTCCAAACATCAATACCCGTCTTCGACTTGATATCTCAAGTCATCACTTCAAAAGCTTTGATACCCACAACTGCCAGTTTGTTCTTTCGAACGTTGCTTAACTCTTTCACCTTGATTCTTCTCTTCCTTATTCAACTCTACCACCTCTACTTCTACAGTCTCTCTACCTTCACATCATTTTCCACCTTGCACACCCATCTCTTCACTTGATTAGACCATACTTCGTCTACGCTCAAGTCTATCTTTACTTCTACATCCACCCATTTCGCCTTCGTCCACGTACATATCAACGTACATCACTTCTCCCCATCTTACCTTGCGTACTACGTCCATATTAACGTCTACGCCTACATCTACCCCTTTACTCCATTGCCACTTGTTGTCTTCAGACCGTTTGGCATACTATCTACCCATCTTTCAGTACACCATAACCCAAATCGTACTTCTACACTATCCAACATCCTCTCAAAATGTCTGGCTACCCTTCCAACAACCGATCCGAGTCCCCCTCTCAGGATTTCTTCGACATCTTCAACGGCAACCAGGTAAGTCATCATCATGCTTACCTACACATCAACATTGAACAGACTGCTAACTTGTCCCAGTCTCCTCGCTACCAACTGTTTGGCATGCAGCATTACAACAACACCCCGGCTGGAGAGATCGCCGCCAATGCTGCCGCAGTTGAGGAAGAAAACGCCCTGTTTAACAGCAACTACGAGAACCAGGCTGTTGACAATGACTTCAACATCGATGACTTTCTTAACCAGAGTCCTACCCTGGCTGCCATGTCCAACCTCTCAACTAGCATCAACGGTAATGTCAACGACAACGCCAACAGCACTGACAACGGTAACGTCGCCGCCAACACAGGCACCAACGTCAATGTCCCCTCCGTCACTCGTGCTGTCACTCCTGACATCCTCTCGGCTTTCGAGACCGGCAACTTCTATGGATTTGACACTGGCAACGACTTCTCTTCTCCTGGTTCCCTCTCTACTCCTTACAACGGCAATGCCTTCTCTACTCCCAGAACTGGCACCTTTGCCCAAACTCCCACTCCCAGCACGGGCAACACATCCTCTTCCCAATCTGCCCCCTCTTTCTACTCTGACGTTGCCAACGGCTTCCATTCTGTCTACAATGGCAATGGAGATGCATCCTCTTCATTCAGTACCGGTCATGTCACATCTCCCGGTGCTGCCAATGCCTATTCCTGCCCTTCTCCCAGCATTGTCTTTGCATCTCCATCCAATGCTTTTACTACTCTAAGCAACGATCATATCAGCTCATCGCCCAACTTTGACAATCACTTTGCTTCTGAAAACATCACCAGCGCCTTCGCCTCCAATGGCAATACCGATGACTTTACATCTATCGGCAATTCTAACGCCTTCTCTACCACTGGCAATACCAATGCCTCTGCATCTTCCAGCCATACCAATGCCGCTTCTTTTACAGGCAATATCAACGCCTTTACTTACCCTGGCACTACAACTGCCTCTTCTTCTACTGGTGCTACCAATACCTTTACATCTCCAGGCCATACCAACGCCTCCTCTACTCTCAACTCTGGTAACGCAGCCTAGACATCTCGTACCAGCAACACATCTACTACTGGCACTGCCATTACCATTCCTGCTCCGGTCAACTCTCAGCAGAATCCTGCTCGTGGACAGGTGAGTCTTCACCATTCTTCTACTACTTAACTCGTGTCACTAACATTTCACAGCAGAATGGTCCCAACAAGCGTGCCGCAACTAAGAAGAGCATGATCGCCAACTCTGCTCCTTCACGTACCGGCCCTGATAACAGTGCCTCTGGCAACGGTACTCACCACGACCGCGGACGGGTAAGTTCTTCACAGTTCCGCATTCGAACATTTATCTAACTGGCCGACCATTCACAGGCGACTGCTGGAAACCAGATCGTCAATGGGTTCGCTGGCCAGGCTCAGGCTGGTCAGCACAATTCCAGACCCAGCATGATTTTCAGTGGGTTTCGTACCAACCCCCGTGGTGCGGAGACGCGACAGAATGGCTCGAGCTATGGCTCGAGCCAGCCTAGCCGCGTCTCCCAGCCTGCCGGCAACACCACCACCAGCGTCAGTGGCCATACCAGCACTGCTGTTGGCGGACGTAGGGTCCAGGCACCTGTCCTGGCCGTTTCTAACGGTCAGGAACAGCAGCCCGCCCTTCGTCAAGAGCCTCAGCAGACGCTGCCTCGCGCCCAGGTCCCTACTGGGGGGGACTCGCGAGCCACGGCACTGGCTGGTGGAAGCCGGGTTGCGCCCCCAGCCGCGCAGATCACTGCCCCCCGATCAGAGGGGGTTGATGTGTCTGCCGGAGGCGTCGACGACGTTCGCGTCGTCATGCCTTCGGGGCTCAACCCGGCGGTATTCGTCCAGGACGACAGTGACAACCAGCTTGTCACCCCCACGGGCTTCCAAGGTGCTTACAGACAGTACCTGGCCAGGAACCAAGCTCGTGGGCGACAGTCCAGGATGCCGGCACAGGGCGATGTCCTGTCCAACTCGGGTTCGCGCAAGGGACCCGAGTCAGAACAGGAGGGAGTTGCGTCGGCTCGGGGGGGCCAACGCAACTCTCGCACCGAGGTGGCGCGGATGTCGAGGGTTGACCTCGACAACCGTCGCAGCCAAGCCAGTCAGGCAGGAAGGCCGGCCCAGTTGGAGGGCGCCCCTGCTGACGTATCAGCCCTGCTCGACAGAGCCATCGAGATGGGCTTTCGGCTTGGCAACACCAGGACGGTCGGTGCCATTGCCGACAGAGTCGCTGAGCACAGGCTGAGGCGTGCCAGCTCTGCAGCCGATCCTCAGGCTGCATCTGGCCGGGGCGCTTGTCAGACCCCCGAAGAAATTCGGGAGATGGGCGCGGATGTGAGACTGGACGGGGCCAGTCTCGCTCGAATCCGCGACGGTCTGCAGGCCCTCGAGCCTCAGCTCTTTGCTCGGCTTGTTGGCGCGGAGGGAGCCAACATCCCTTCTGAGCCCGTCGTCGCGGCCGAAGAGGCTGAGGTCGACATGGCTCCTGCAAGCATGGTATTGGGTGCCATCTCGCAGGATGCCATCGACCAAGATGCCGAGGCGCACGACGAGGCGCCAGAAGATGACCTCGCTTCTGATGCAGGAAGCGAGGTGTTGGATGCCCCCAGGCGTGGCCGGGGCAGGAAGGGCAAGGCCACTCACGAGTGGTACTTGCTGGGCGGTATACGGGAGGTCACTATTTGTGGCCAACCGTGGGGTCGAACCTACCGGTGCACCGACGGTCAATACCGGCTGTTCGAAACCGACGAGGAACTGGTTGACGCCCAGAATCGGACCGCAGCCTTCGTGGCTGCTGGTGGCGATCTGGCAACCTTTGGCTCGCGGAAGAAGAGCAGTAAGGTCACCGGTGAGGCTGGACCTCAGGCCACGCCCGCGAAGCGCAAGCGGGCCAGTGAGACCGATGGGGAGAGAGTCCCCACGGTCGCTGGTCAGCTCCGCGCTGGCCTTCCCGTTGCCCAGGCTTCGGCCTCGGGCAACTCCAACACGGTTGTGGTGGCCGGCTCCTCCCGGGAGCCTGCCCGTCCCCAGTCCCAAGCTGGTGAGAATGCTGCTGGCGACAGCATCTCCCAGCGGGACGGGTACTCCTTCGGGAGTTACCCTGGCCGCAACGGCTCCGTCCCTGAGGCGGAGCCCGAGGCCATGGGGACGGTGCAGGCGCTCGGGGAGAGCCTGCTGATTCTTCAGCAGCCTGGCGCGGCCCAGCAGCCTCTTGGGCGCGGGGAGAGTGATGACTCCCCGGCGCAGACGGGTGGCGAGGCTGGCCTTGCCAACCCGGAGTGGGATTTTGGGAGTGGTTTTGGTGCCATCCAGTAAGGAATGGCACGGGGAGGAAGAGGAGGATTTTTGGGCTTGGGGAGGTGGTTTCGGTCTGGGTTTGGGTTTGGGTTTGATTTTGATTTTGGTTTTGGTTTCTATCGGGGGATTTTATGAGGATAATGGAATGTTTGAGTCTTGTGGATTGACTAAATGACCCTGATTTGCGTGATGTGATGTGTGATGCGATATGTGATGTATAGCACCCAACTTTCAGTACCAGCAATGCCTTGAAAAGCCAACATGGACACCTATCAACGCAGCACTTTAGTAGGCTGTATTGGTTGAAATCACTAGAGCTGAAGATTGTACATGACATTTGAAAAGACTTGTATACCCATCATATCAACCGGGCACGGAATAGCTTAGTGTCATTGATGCCTGAGTGCAACTGTCTTGATGGAGGCTGCGGTTCACTTGAGCCTCAGCTCGGCTAAATTTACGTATTGCTGGGCGACCAATTTGTGGGAATTCGGTTCCAGTAGAAACCTGAATCAAGATAGCTAAGAGACAGGTACAGGAGACGCTAGAGATCGTGCCGTATCCCTGGTCTGATGCCTCGCGTACCGGGATAATGGTTGTTGATGAATGGAGAAACCTCGAATGTGGGGAATGAATAGCGAGGCGTTGCCCAGGCGGTGAATATGTATGTATGTTATCGGATTCTCATCTATTCATGCACCGAAGTACTGATAGTAAACGGATTTCGCTTCAGCGTTGGCTATGTATTGACATGTATTGGCATATGTCGATTCCCATGTAAATGTCACTAGCGCAGTGGTGTTACTGCCGCTGTAACCGCATTGATAAAACGCATCATGTTGCTTCTTCGGAAGCAGTCTTGGAGGGGTTGTTGTGTCACATGCCTAGAGGGTGTCACGAGCCGGTTTTGCGACACCCATGTTATTCGTTTAACGGCAGCGTTTAAGTTGGAGAGGGAGGAGATGCGAGAATTTGGAGAAAATGTGAGTCAGTCACTTGATGTCGGGGGACTCAATCCCACGGTCTTGATTATTTGTAAGCTGATCGGCCATCATTGACAGCCCTCACGTGATATAGCTCCTTAGAGTAAATGCTCGTTCCTGGTCTTGCAAGACACGACACAGCCAACAGGCAGCTGCAACCGAGACAATAACTTGGAGCTTTTTAGGTTGTCTCAGCGACGCGTTCAGTGTGGTTGATTCTTATTCAGCATGTGGTCAGTGATAGAATTGTCAATATGGTACCAGCATCACAAATATAGAACAGATCTCTCATCTTTGCAACTTGGCATATCGTGGCCCCGGCGGGCATGTGAACAGTTTGTTCAGGGCATTGCAGACTTAATGTGTGGTCTGATGTTGCGTAAATCATATCATTCGATGCATTGCCTATTAGCTTGCCTCTGAGGTAGCACTCAAATTTAGCTTGCAAGCAACTCATGAATCAGGGGATCAAAGCAAAATTTGTGTAATACAAATTATCAGCTTGATTCATTCAATCATTCATTCACTTATTGGAGATACCAGTCCAGTGTGCCATTCCCTTGTTTGGTTGAAGACTAGACCAGCCAAGCCAAGTCAAGTCCACTCTCATACATGTAAGGCTGGCTAGACCTGGTTGTTTGCAGCAAGCAGACTGTACCGCAGCGCACATCACTAAAGGTGACTCTGTGTAGGAGCGGCTGACTCTGCTTTGGCCAATGGTGAAATTCAATTGGAAAGTTCCCCGCCATCTCTGACTGCCAACTCCACTTCTAATTGTCATAGACACCCTGGTCCAAGTGCAGATGAAGCTCAGATGGAAGAGATGGTGAAGGTGAGATAGATAGATTAGTGGATGTATATCAAAGTTGATACAGAAACAATACCACAAATGCATAACTGTAATTGAGAAGCAGGAACCTGGGACAGCGGGACATGCCGCCCCTGTCAGCGCTTGGAGTAATGAAGTGATGAAGAGAGTTCCCTTTACTGTCAACGCAATGTAGCTTTCATGGTTTCATTACGCATGGGACAAGCCTTGAACTCGAGCCTGAGTCATCTTTCACTGTATGTGTAGGTAGTGTTTCACCGCTCTTGTTATTGATTGATTTTGAGCGTAGCTATCAGAATCGAAAACGGCATTCAGTCGCATCGTAGTTGATTGACTCATTCTGGTCAATCAGTAAGATTTGCTGTTTCTTCTAGGCTATTGCGGTTGGGCATTGTGTTTGTTTGCCGCGTGAAGCCAGCACCCACCTCAGCTCTCACTTACAGCTTAAGTTGCAGGAAACTCATCCACCTAACCACAGAGTACTTTAGGCGTGGAATACCTCTTTAACAGTGCTTGGACCAGGCCCACCTCCACTGAGGTGGGTGCCAGCTAGAAACTGGCCACATGTGATCCACAATCAAAGCCCTCGACAATGGATCAATTATTCTGCCCGCACAACGCATCGTAATTACTGTCTATCCTTTTTTTTTTTTTTTTTTATCCAAGGTACCTATATCTACGCTTCTCGAAACCATCTGCTCAACAACCTTTTCCAGGTTACAAGCCAGGTTTTATATCTCGCATGAACGCCTCGTTGGTAGTTGGTAACGTTCATAAGAAAGACGCGCGCAACATAAAAAGATATCGAACAGCGAGGTCCAGACCAATCCAGGATTGGGTTGGATTGGATTGGACCGAACTGGGTTTTGGTTGGGCTGGTTCTGGGATTCTGGATCCGTCTCGTCTAAAGTTCTACCCCAGTCTTGATCAGTCCAGCCATCATAATCATAACCACCATTACATGAAATAAGTTACATGACAATCGACGGCACGGCACAATGCACCACCACCATCACAATTCAGTCTCAGTGTCGCCTCCCTCGGCCGACGCCGTCATCGGAACTATCCCTGATCAGTGGGCTCTAGAGTTGAATTGCGATGCGGATCCGGATACTCATGGAGGTAAGACCTTTTTTTCCCCAATTATTGTCATTGTTTCTGTTCTTGTCCAAGTGGTCGTGGTCTCCCTATCACCACCACCTTACTCCCAACAAAGTAGGGTCAACCTTGTCAATCAGCTGCCAGTTCACCCAGAAGAAGAAAAAAAAAAAACAATGGCGAAGGATGAGGGATTGGCTGCACCAAGTACAACAGTCGCACAGAACTCTCCGAGCAAGGGCCAAGCCAGGTCTTGAGAAACCGGGGAATCCCTCGCTCAACCTTTACAAACAGTCACCCACCAAGATCCAAGGAAATAGAAAAGATGTGTCAGTGCGCGCGTCTTGACCAACTGACGTGGAAAACTTAAAAAAGCCAGTCGAGTCGGGTCGAGATGTGTCTGGCTTTGCCTGTTGGACTCGTACCAATAACTTGCCAGTCAGGATTGCATTAACTTTTTCTTTCTCTTGTTCTATCCGTTAGAATTCGTATACCCGTTCTTCCCCTTGATCCTTCTCGACCATCATAGGTCCAATTGCAACACAAACCTTCAGCCCAGGTCAGCCTGTTGTTGGTATTTGAACCCCTAACGTTTTTACATCAAACGTTACTCGAGCATACCTAGGCATACGACATATACCGTCCTTGGAGATACAAAAACCTCACCTGCACCCCCGTCATTCTTCTTACAGGACAGTCTTGTGTAGTCACTGTCCAGTGTACAGTACATACAATCTGGGGCAGGCCCTTGTCGATCACTGTCCATCATCTCCATCAGGTTGTCTCGAGATGTAAGCCCTGTCCAATCCTGCCTCGCTTTTCTCTTCGACACCTTCGTCATATTTGTTGTTTATCCTTGTCTTTTCTTCCTTCTTGTTCTAAGCACGTTGTTCTTCTAACTTACTCCCCTTGGTTTTACCTTCAAGTGAATAAACCATTGTCCTTTGTCTCACCTCTTTGCCTTTGGGTTTTTCTTGTGTCCAACATCAAGCAAGTCTCTCTGTCATACCAGATACCAATATCACAGATACCGCAGTGAGACTGAATGGAGTGTACTGTAGTAGTAGACTGGACAATGAGACAAGGGTGTACAGAACCATCACAGGTAACTAATTACCTACCGTACAATCACAGTCGCAGAGACATACCCATACCCCAACACCGATCCCCGACAGAATAGCCCACGAGACCCCATGTCTTTTTTTCCTTCAAGGCCTCGTCCCTCTTGCAACTCTTCTCCATCCATTCAACCACTCGCTTGTCTCATCCGTTTCCAAACCTACCCACTCACACTTGCACTTTACCTTAATCTGACCATCTTTAAACGCCACCTCCGCTATTTACAACATCGCTGTCGCCGCTCGCCGCCTTCGCTTTTGCTCTTACTCCATCTCTTCCTAGCCCAGCCATATATATCACTTTTTGTCTTCCCACCTTTTCTCTTCTCCTCACTCCACCGTATGATTCTCTTTTCCCTTTCCCTCTCCTTTTTCCATTTCCTTCCTGTCCTGTCCCGTCCCGTCCCGCTTCGTACGACTTGCGCTCGGTCCAACCGTTCCCTAATCCTGTTTTCTGACCCATCATGAATAGTCTATAATACTACTGTCAGAACCACTCAACCTCAACCAAGCGCAAACTCAGACATCGCGTCTCATACAATAACCCACCTCCCCCACCAAGCTACTTCTATTCTGCCTCAGACTACTTCGACTACCATCGCTGGGTCGTCGTTTATATTCTCCTTCCGTATCCCCCCGCGAAACACTGCCGACGGCCCGTTGATCAACACAAAATCGGATCCGACTACGGGCACTGCCCAGAGGCCATCACAAGCCCAGCCTTCCCAAAGCAATTTATCGACTACACAGACAAATCCTACAATGATCTTTTCCGACATCTACAAAAGCCCGCGATCCCCAATCGCAAAATTTAGACACCAGTCAATCTCGATGACTTCTCCTCTCACGCCATCTGATCCAGCCTGGCTGGCAGACGAACATGCCGATCTGACAAGCAAAGATAAGCTAAAGCAAAAAGATGCCGTTAAGCGATATCTCGAAGTAAAGGTTAAGAATGATTGGGAGTTTCACTGGCCGTCGCGTGTTAACGAAGCGCCCATGGTGCGCGGTGCCGTGGCTATACCTCATTGTCCTGTTCATAACCAACAACGACAATATCCCGACGCCCAAGTCACGCCCACAAATGGCAGTCTTGACGCAAGCGAGCAAAGCCAGCCAGTTCTTGACGAGACTCGAGACGATGATGGCTACCAAGTGGATGACGACCCGCTATCGTCTGACGATGACAGCGACGCCGAGTCAACGTACAGCACCGTTTCGGAGGATCCCACCCACTTTCGCGCTCGTGTAGAGTGGACGTCGGATCTCTCCGATGACGATGAACCTCCCCCTTCCCGCTCTCCCTTCCGTTTTGACAGCCCAAGTGCCGTGGGTTCAGCCGTTCAGGAGGCCGTTCTGGCCAAGAGAGCCAAGAGGCGCAGAGCTGTCAGAAGAGAGATGGAGTGGAATCAAGGCCTTGCATGCTTCGAGGCACGACGTAATGCCTGGACTGGCGCTCGAACCGTGCGCGTTCGCACAAAGCCCGCCTCCATCCCTGTTATCTCTCCTAAATCGCCTCGTCGCTTCTTCTTTCGTCGCTCCATGTCAAGCTCTCCGCCCACCTCGACGGCGTCGTCAAGCCTCCCGCCCCAGAGTGGTGAAGGTTCGGATGGCTCTTCTCTTGCTAGGGGCGATGATTTGCGACTCCAGCAATCCAAAGATACAACTCCCTCAACACCACCAGACCACCGCAATTATCCAGTCGAGGTTCTTATCCCTGTTGCACCACCTTTCCTACCTCCAAACAACGTACTACGCGCCTCCATCACTCCCTCGGTCTATCTCAGCCTTTACGACAAGGTCATCATCCACAGCCTCCAGCCCTCATGCCCCATCAACCTCTCAGATATGCTTCGGTCATGCGTTGCTGGTTGGAAGCGAGATGGCGAGTGGCCGCCCCGACCTGCTATGGCACCTCCAGCCTCCGTCCCTAAGAAGAAGAAGCCCAAGAAGCCCAGCACACCTTCAGGTGAGAAGGATAAGTCAAACAACCTTCGACGCATGAGTTTTGGTCTTCTCGGCCGAGACAAGGATGATGATCCAGCCGGCGGAAATGCTGGTATCCGACGCAGCCTCGTTCGCGCCCTGGGCATCGGAGGTCAGGACTATCCAGTCAGCAAGGTGAACTAGGGATTCTTCTATGAACACAACGAATTTTACGATCATGGCCACACGAACGGAGTTATATTCCCGGATACAGACGAATGGTGCACACTTACTGGGGCCTAAAGTCCTTGATATCCTCGCACACTCTGCGTTAGGGTTTTTGGAACACTATTTTCTCTTTCCTTCTCCTATTATTGTTGATGAACACCTTCGCCGCATCAGTTACTACTTTGCTTATAATGGCATTGTCAAGCATGGGATCTGGTTTTTGTATATACCCTAAATTCTGCATTGATCATGGCATGCAGCAGGCGCATGGTCACATAATTATTACTCAGCTATATTCATATATATGCACCTTTATTTCATCCTCCATGAGTCACCAGTGCATGCAACTCGACACCACCGCCTCTCCTAGACCAGAAGTCAGTGACCACCAATTGTCTCAACAAATAAGCAACATGATGTAATTGACAATGGTAGTTCCTTGGACTTGGGTGGGAGGTGCCGAGCTATGTTATGACCTAAGGATTAAGCACGACGCCGGCTTTGATGACTCTTGCAGATGATGGCGTTGAACTGTTAGATGATACTCAACAATCACGATAAGAACAGTTGAAGAGAACACGAACATAATTAGACAATTGCATGAATCTATTTTCAGCGCTGAAAGAGATACTGCCTAATCTACCAAATGGCTAAATCATGTAGTGTAAGTAAAAAAAAAAGACGAGAGGGAATCAATGTGAATCGACGATATACTAGTTTACTTCTTTTACTCAAACAACTTTGCCTGAGGGTCCTGCACAAGGAACGTCAAGACTCCAGCCAAGTCCTCCAACAAACCCTCTGCATATTCACTCCAGCTCTGAACCGTCACGATCTCGAGCGTCATCTCCTCACCGCTCACAAAAGCCTGGATCTTCCACTCCTTTAGCGGCTCCTCGTGCACATATACTGTTTCCATCCTGCTGCTCGCCGTCTGGAAGTCCAGACTCTCCACATGCTCGACGTCCTGGTGTACAACAGTGTCGAACCAGTCTACCGTGGAGGGCCAGTCGGTGCAGAGACGGACAAGTTCCTTGAGACCGATGCCTTCGTGTGCTGAGGAGGCGATGTGTTGGTCTTGGATGGTGAGGAGGAGGTCGGAGACTGTCCATGAAGGATCGAATTTCACGCGGACGGGAGCGTATTGCCAGCATGGGCCCATGACGAGGTTGGCATTGGGGAAGTCGATGTTTCGACCGCTCACGACTTCACCGAAAGTCACGTCTCGGGTAGATAGACGCCGGGCAAGACAGAGCGCCCATGCAGCAGTGGGTAGAGTTGCCACCGTGATGTCTCGAGAACGGGATGAAATGCTGACTGTCTTCTGAATAGCAAAGTGGTTTTTCTTCTCGACGGGGATATCAGGGCGGAGGATTGACATGGTAGAACCTTCAAGAAGGTCTCTCCAGTAAGGGATTGCCTTGGGAATATTCTCTCGTACAACGTGCCCGACATAGGAAGAGAAAGGAACGGTCTCCTGAACAGGCTTGTCTTCATACAGGGCGGACAGTTGACGAAGGATCAGAGGAAGACAGATCTCATCGTACTGGGCGTGAGAAATTCGGAAGACGAGACAGGCTTTACCGTCGTTACCTTCGACGAGGAACCACTTGACGAATACTGATCCAAGAGGCATCTTTGTCATTACATCGAGTTGGCACAGCTGCTTAGCAAATGTCTCGACGTCGCCATCAACCTCGTAGTGAACAAAGTCTGCCTCAAGATCATCAACGACAACACCATAACCCTGACCCTCATGCTCAACGAATACAGTTCGGAGCATTTCGTTGCGGGATACAAGCTCTCTGCAGCTGTTGATGAGCTTGGGACGGTCGACAGCTGAGTCAAAGTACATGAGCTCGTAGCGTGTTGAGAAACGGGGAATCTCAACAGTGCCCTTGACGGCGATCTCCTGCAGAGGACGAGCAGGGAGAACATTTGCAATCTTCCAGTCTGGGTTGACGAGTTGCGGTCTCACAACCTTCTCGACAAACTCATCCTTGTTCTCGGCTTCCAACAGCGCGAAAGGTGCAACCTCCTCGACCTCCTGCGCAGCAACCTCCGTCTCTTCCATGGCACCGGCCATGTCGTACAACGATCTCTTCTGGAAGATCTGTACCACCGTCAGCTTGACGCCCGCGAGACGAGCTTCAGAAACAAGCTTCATGGCGGCGATGGAGTCACCGCCCCTGAGGAAGAAGTTGTCATTCAGGCCGATATCTTCCTCGGGGATGCGAAGTACACGGCTCCAGAGGCCACGGAGTTTACGTTGTTTGCGGGACGTAGCGGATACGCGTTTGACGGGGCGGTTCTGGACAAGTGAACCAGCATTAGATCGGGATGCTTGGTCGACGAACTCAATGTGTCCATCTGCATTGAATTTCGCGAGTTTGTTTGTCTTATAGAAAGTTCCTTCGAGAGTGGAAGCTTCGTCTCCATGAATTACGCTGGTCCAAGTAGGAGTCGGGACCGAAGAGAGGTCAAGCTGTGAGTTGCTTCGAATGAGGAGCTCGCCGATAGCACCTTTAGGAAGGATGCGGTTAGAGTCCTGAGGGTCAACGACGTAGGCGTTAACAGCTCCTTCGAACTGTTCCAAAGCCTTGTCATCCTGGGAGGAGCGAGTTGCTTCCACGAGGTCGGTCAAGTTATCGTTAGTAAGATATGACAGTTCACCAAGTGAAGCCTGATTCTTCTCCGCAAGTTGCTGTGCAGTCTGCTTGAGCTGCTCGAGAATTCTCTCCATGAGAGGCTTAGTCACACACTTTGAGTCGAAAGAAGCCATAACAAGGAAGCCCTTGGGATCGATGGAGCAAACAAGCATGAGTGCATACGTGTTGAACTTGAGTGCCTCCTGTGCGGCTTCTTCATCACCAGCGGGGACAAGTCTGTTGGCAGGTAAGTCTGCATCAGGGGATTCTTCGCCGGCGGTGCTGGGGTGAAGAACAAGGCCGGTGCGCAGCTCACATGCTTCGAGGGCGTCGGGGCTGACACGGCGGATGTGCTGCAGGCCGTAGTGCTCGTGAGGGATTTGAGAGACGGTGGTCTCCTGGACATCTTGGAGGTACTCGGATACAGGAGAATCATAGTCGACTTGAACACGAACAGGCACAGTTGTGATCATGGGGCCTTCGATCTCTTCACCGCCGATGATAGGGGCGTTGCGACCCGTCAGGGTCTCTCCAAATACAACGTCTCCGCTATTGATGTACTGCGAGACAACCAGTGCCCAGGCTGCTCGGATGACGGTAGCTGTGGTTGAGTTCACGGGGGCATGTTCTAGAGGAACGTAGACTTCCAGAAGCGAATCGGCGGCAGTCTGGTAACCAGCCCAGGGCAGAGCAGGAAACTGAGGGCCATTGGCACCCTCGAGACGCTCGCGCCAAAAGATTTCTGAGGTGTCACGATCCATGTTCTTGAGATACTTGATAAAATGCTTGAACTCGGCCGGACGAGTGAGAGTCTCATTGTTGTACGCCTTATTAACTCGTTCAACAATTAGAGGCATCGCCCAGCCATCGTATAGAGCGTGATGCATAGACAGAACAAAACTAGCAGTGCCAGTCTCGGCGTTGGAAATGACAGCGTAGCGAACCAGAGGCTTTCCAAGATCCATAGCTTCGTCTCGATCTCGGACGAGATATTCCTGGACATCGGATCCAGAGCACCATTCAAGTTTGCCCTTGACAACGACCTGGACAAGACCACGACCTGAGGCCTGCACGATTCTGGTTCGCAGGATAGGACAGTCCTGTTGTGCAACGTCAAAAGCGTGGATAAGTCGCTCGGCTGTGGCAAGGTCAGGAAGTTCGACAACACGCTGAGCGACGTAGGCTTCTTTAACCTTGGCTGAAAGTGCCATTAATGCTTCTTGGAGAGGTGTGCAAGGATAGATATCTTCAACGCGATCCTCCTCAATTCCGCAGAGAGCAGCAGCTTCGGCCTTGGCTTCAGCGACCTCCCAGTCCTGATCGATGAGTGAGAAAGGTGCAATCTCTCGATCTTCTTGGGATGTCTCGGTCATCTCCACGGCCTTGGTGGCCATGTCACTGAAAGTAGTGTTGGAGAAGATATCCGTGACAGTCAATTGCAGACCCTCAGTACGAGCAGCAGCAACAAGTCTCATAGCACGGAGGGAATCGCCGCCGACGCCAAAGAAGTTGCTCTGTCTGTACACTTTGACTTCAGCGCCCAAGACCTTGTTCCATGCTCGCTGGAGTTTCTTCTCCGTCTCTGTCTCAGGCTCATCCTGCTGCCCCTCTGCAGACTGCAGGGTGCCAAACTTCTCACGTGGGATGGAGTTACCAATCTCGCGAAGCTTCTTGCGATCCGTCTTTCCGGAGACAAGCGAAGGCATGTACTGGAGGGTGATGAAAGCAGCGGGGACCATGTATCGAGGTACTCTGGCACCGAGTGTCTTGTCAATCTGGGCGAGAGCAGCACTGAGTTCCTCTGAAGGCTCTGTAAACAAATCTCCTGAGTCAGCCGAGTGGGTAGGATGGGGCTCCACGAGGAATGCCACGAGTGTTGGGGCGCCGTTCTCGGGCTTGATGACTTCAGCGGCAATCTTGATTCTTGGTGGGAGACACTCGCGGATGTGATGCTCGACTTCGGCGAGTTCGACACGTTGGCCACGCAGCTTAACCTGTTGATCCTTGCGACCGACAAACTCGATAGCGCCAGGGTTCTTGGGGTCGTAGCGGACCAGATCACCAGTCTTGTAGAGACGTCCATGACGGCCAGGAACGTCACCGTAGCCAGCAACAAGCCATGTAGGGTCCTCGATGAATACCTCTGCTGTCTTTTCGGGCTCGCCGAGGTAGCCAATACCAACGATAGGACCCTCCATGATCAACTCACCAACACTGCCAACTGGTGTGAGACGGTTGTGGTCATCAGGATCGACAATCCAAGATGTACCGCCAACAGCTTTTCCAATACCGGTTGAGATATGAAGGGTGTTATTGATTGTACATCCAACAGTGCACTCTGAAGGGCCATATGCAATCACCAAATGGACATGCTTACTCCATTCGGCGGCATCACTGGCTCCTACAGCCTCTCCGCCTAGACCCAAAACTTCCAATGAAGGAATAATGTCTGCGTCCAAGACTCTTGCAACTGAGGGTGTCATGTGCACCATATTGGCCTTGCTATCTCGGATGGCGCCGCTGAGATCGTTCATCCTACCTTCTTCTGATGGCACACAGACACGACCGCCAGCGTACAAAGTGCACAGCATACAGTCGATACTGACATCGAAGGCATACGAGGGGAAGTCAAAGCATCGCGAAGTGGACTTGTAACCAACAAGGTCAGCTCGGGGGATAGCTCCGCTAGTATAGTTCTCATGGGAGATGACAACACCCTTCGGCTTTCCTGTGCTTCCAGACGTGAAAATGATGTACATTGGCGATGAGGCAGGGACATCAGGTAGGGGTTCGTTCGACAAGTCTGATGTAGCTTCGAAGAAGTCATCTGACACAGCTATGACCTGGCCGCCATTGATGATCTTCTGACCAAGCTGGCTCTGCGCGACAGAAGTGATGATGAGCTCGGCGCTCGTCTGCTCGACAATTGTCCTCAATCGCGCCTCTGGCTGGCTAGGATCTGTAAGTGAGAACGTAGCACCAGCTTTCATGACACCCAAGAGACCAACAAGCGCCCATTTGGATTTTTCAAAACAAAGTGGTATTCTTGTCCCAATCTCCACGCCGCGATATCGTAGATGTCGCGCGAGACGCGATGAGAGGTCATCGAGTTCGCGATAGGTGAGATTTCCGTCCCATGACTGCACAGCAATAGCATCTGGCTGCGACTTTGCGACATCGGATATAAGATCGTGCATGCACTTCTCAATCAAAGGAGGGACTTCTCTGTTCCATTCCCAGATCTGATCTAGGTCCTTGGTCGTAGCGCCTAGAAGGTCGCCTAGTCTTCTATCGGGGTGCTCGAGCACATTTTTGAGGACGTAGACAAAGTTGCTGACTTCCTGGTCAACGTCGCTGTTGGCGGCTTTTCCGGCGATTTCGAGATTCTTGTTGGTCAAGGAAACTTCCAGATACAATGACTTGTAGCTTGTTAGTTCGCAGTGTCATGATACAGGATGTAGCTTATATTGGCCTCGCACTTACATCCGCTTCGGAAACACCTGGAGAGTCAGTCCCGGATTGTGATGAATCAGGACGATGTCCAAAGAACAACTTGGCGCCCAATGAGGGTGATTTAGGAGAGGCTATTACAGCTTCGTGTTCCTTAATATCCTTGAGAGCTTTTGATGTAGTATCCTCAGCTGAGAGTGTTGAGTTATTGATACGGAAAGACTGCTTCTGAATACTGCCGTCTGGCAGGATATATCCCCAATCATAGCTGTTAGGTATATCATCTTTGCCAGGAGAGCATGCCAGTGCCCAAGCCAGAAGTAGTTCGTCTTGAATGACGGTAGGATCTTGGGCTTCTAGAGGAATGGTTTTGATGACGGGGAGACTTGGGAAGAGACGAGAAGTCTGGTGAGAATCAACTGGGATAGCCGATCCCCCGCCGTCATTGTCGATGATGTGCATGATAGCTTCCGCCGTAGGCAAGTGAATTATATGGGTATCAGAAAGAGGTGATGATAAGAATGATAAGTTATGATGTACATGAAGGAAGGAAGATGGTATCAGGAAGTGCTAACACGGTAGAGTGACAGTAAAGCAACTCATATTGAACGAACGAAAAGCGTATGATTAAGAATGCGCCGGATAAGTCTTTTCCTCTGTTCATCTACCATGACCACGACCCAGAAAGCGCGCGAGCCACCCGCGGCCTTGTGTCTCTTCCCCATCCCTCTAGCTTGTGAAAAATGGTCACCATCACCACCTCTGATGGAGATAGGTACCTCATTCGGACATGACAAGGAGCAAGGGGTAGTTGCATGAACCGTCTATCGTGGGGGCTTCATCCAGGACAATGGCTGCATGGGTTAATTTAAAAAATAGAGGAGGAAAAGGGATAGGAGACCAGTTTCTTTTCTTGCCTCTCCTGGGGTCTGTGACGGGTTCGAGCTTGGTACATGACTATGACTAGTGAGGACGAAGAAGGGGGTGTGTTCATGGATGGAGCTATATGGGCAAGTCTTTGTGCAAAATCCAATGGCAGAATAGGATCATCAGTTTCCTGTAGCGGACCCGTGGACCCTTTGGTCGTAAAGTGGGAATGATCCTTGATGCGCCGAATGAGACGGTTTCGAGGCCGGCGTAGAAATAGATCTGATATGGTTTTTTTTTTTCCCACCCCAAGGTTGACAACATGGAACTTGCCGGAAATCATGAACGAAGCGGCGTCTTGCTGAGAAGCTGTTTCGAGGCGAGATCAACTTGTGATGATCACAGCTTGCTTGGTCAGTCTATGTTCGAGTCAACGTCTGATAGCATTGCACGTAGGAAGAGGCCAAGGACTTTTGTTCCTTAAAACCAAGGACACTAGACTTGGAGCGTTTAGTTGCGGGGCCTCGAAGGTCTTGTTGTGGCTCTCCGCATGTCAGTGTGAGCTCCGTCCTCGTCTTTTTTTTTTTTCTTGATTGATTGATTGTCATGATAAAACGGACGACAACTTGGTCTTCCGTGCACAACCACCCCCCACCCTCCCACTTGTGCCAGGGTTGTTTCCATGATGCCAGCACTAAAACTGGTCCTAAACTAGCCATATTCTTGCCGTTTTCGACAAGGTACATCATGAGAACATCGTGAATACCAGCTCCTGGTCAAGCTGTAAACGGGACAGTCACCCATGAGCAAGGGATGCTGCCGATTTGCTTGCACTTCTTTGCACAGCGTTTTTTTTTTTTTTTCCTTCTTTTGTACCACTCAGCCAGTACAAAGGTGTCATGGCCAAGTGCACTAGTTCAGAATCAGGAACCTGGCGTGCGGATGCAGTTCATTCTTTGAGGCTTGTGCCTGAGAATGTTGGCGTACGGGAGAGGACCGAAGAATGGGGCTGAGAAGAAACAAAGACCTCATTAATTACGGCATATTAAGCAAGGGCCATTTTGAACGCTTGGCTCGGTTGGACTAGCTTAGCTCCAAGCTCTCACACCCAGAACATGTAGCAAGCTTGAAAAGGACCAAGTCCCACTCGAGAAATCTGGCTGTCGACATCGATGGCGAGTTTAGTCGAGTGAGCCCACGCTTCTGCTTCATGACGATGTAACTTTGGCCTGTGACGAGTCCCCTTTGTGATAGTCATGCCCGACCAAGGTCACACATGCGCCGGGCTTTGTCGATCTCGCAGAAAAGAAAAAGCGGTTCAGGTTCTTTTATTTTATTTTATTTTATTCCCTTTTTGGCGAAGATTGGCCGATCATGTCGAAGAATATCCATTTAATGCATCCTCGTCAGTTGGCATGATCAACTGGCTGCTACGTAGTCGAAATGGAAGGTGAAGGAAAAAAAGGTTGTAGTGTATGCAATCATAGCTCAAGGACATTACCACATTTCTGTAACCCAAGCCACACGCACAAAGAGGCGTCAGGGGTTTAATGGAACCTTTTTTTTTCCCCCTTCTACAGGGCAGAGAAAGGAAAGTCTCGTGCGATTCAACATGATATGATGTCCGGACTGCTTCCGCAGATGCTCGAGCGTTGATTTCGACCAGAACTAGAAGCCATCCCATCCCTGTCTGGTAGAGCAAACTCACGAGAGCAGCTGAAAGACCCCTCCCCTTTCGACTCTGCTCACTAAAGGACAACTGGGTTAGCTGGCATCTAACTCACTACGTAAGGTCAGACCCCATTCTGCTACCCTCCACGGCGATGATCTCGAAAGGGTCCGGTGGGTGTAGTGCATGTATTATGTAGTATGTAGTATGCGAGAACGGTGAATGAGCGAACGAGGGAGGGCGTGTGAGTTGTGTTGAAGTGAAGAAGAAAAGAGGGGGGAAAAAAGGAAAAGGTCGGGGTGTCGTTGTTCGAAAAAGATGCTTGTCGATCAGATAAAAATTTTACAGTAGCGGCCGATCTCGGCTTAGAGGGGGTGTGTGTATCTCTAAGAGCTATCCCTTAGCCTGTGCTTGTATCAAACGGCGCTATAGCTCATCTTATCTGATCATCAGATTAGATACTTTTTTTTTTCTTTCGCCTTCACCAAGCTACAAGGTCGAAAAGAAAGAGAGAGAAAAACATGGCTTCGGCAAATGACTTGATTCAGTATAGAAATTGTGGATTCTATTGCATAATTCTTTCCCCTACGGCAAGTTTTTTTTTCTTGTTCTTAAGATGATCCAGGGACATGGCTACGATGAGATTTGAGATAAGATGGAAATATGCAGGTCGGTCACCAGGAATAAGACAGAGTACAAACCAACAAACAACGTGTTTCTATCTTCTATTACGAGATCTCAGACGATACGTAGCTTCGGTAGAATACGATAGGTTAAGTGGTTTAGAGATCATCCCAAAGATTGACAAGCTCGGAGCTTACCATCCCCCCCTAAACATTCGACCCATATGTCAATCTGCACAGACAAGACCTTTTTATGCCAACGGATGACGACTTGTACAAAAGAAAGAAGAAGAAAAAACTAGACCCCACGAAGTAAAGGAAAAAAAAAAAATATGTCTACCGAGACAACACTAAGGTAGCGTATGACCCTCCTTCACTGGTGGTGCCTTTACTTTTCTGCTCTGCAAATTACTGCTCAAGCTCAGCTCCATCCATTCCCTCCACTTCCCACCCGAGAGAGAGAAAAATATGTTGACGCAAGATATGCACATCTTTTGAAGGACCCTCTCGGTACTCTGTACTCTGTATGTATAGTAACAGCTTCACGGATGGTGGGTCCGGAATAGAGGCATCAAAGGGGGGGCGATAGACTATGTACTGTCCAGAGTACATAGTAGGTACCCATGAGCAAAAAGAAAGAAGCAAGAAAAAAAAATAGATGCATGCCTCTGCAAGGACGGGTCAACACGGGTTGTCTTCTACAATCAACTTAGTACGACGGGGTCGATATTGACGCAGGGTGATTGATAAGGGCCGTTTATAGATTTATACATGTAGAGTTCATAATTTATGTCTCTTTTGGTGGAATGAATTTGTGAGTCTTTCATGATCTACATACTGAAAGTCGGATCTCTTTCTCTCTTTCTCTATTTTTTCTGTGACTGCGAAACGTCTTAATCTTCTGTCCAAATCCAACACTGCTTTTTAGTCCTTGAAAAAGAATTAGTACACCTAGAACAAAAAGAATCGATCTTGGTTAATTCGGGAATCTGCGTACACGCACGCAATTCTTCAAACCGATCGCCCAACATGACTGTCGAACCAACACAAATCCAGCCCGAATCCTCCAGGCCAACCCAGAGACTGTCTCTGCTCGAAGGCCCCGTCGATCCTCCTCTGGTCGACCTCACTCTCGGTGAACTTCTCGAATTGCAAACCTACCAGTATGGCAACCAGGAATGTCTCGTTATCCCTTGGACTGGCGCCAGATGGACATACAATGAGCTCAACCAGCAGAGCTCGTATCTGGCCCAGGCCTTGCTTGATATGGGTATCGGTGTGGGCGACCGCGTTGGTATCATGGCTGGAAACTGTGAGCAGTATGCCGCAGTCTTCTTTGCCGCCGCCAAGATTGGAGCTATCCTCGTCATTCTCAACAACACGTACACGCCGACTGAGGCCATGTACGGTCTCAAGTTCTCTGATTGCAAGGTCTTCTTCACGACACCAAATATTGGGCGTCTCGATAATAGACCACTCCTGCAGCAGCTCGAGAACAAAAAGTCGGCACCAAAGGTTGTTTTGTTGAAGGCAGATGAATCTGGAAAATACCCAACCTATGATCAATTGGTCAGCTCTGGTCGTCGACAGAGCCATCAGAGATTGTATCGAGCCATGAGCAAGGTGCTACCTCACCAAGTGGTTAACCTCCAGTTCACCAGCGGCACGACTGGATTGCCCAAGGCCGCCATGCTCACTCATCAGTAAGTCCCCATGGAAAGTTTCCAACTTCCAGACATCAAGATGCTGACTGCTGCACAGTAACTTGGTCAACAACTCACGCTTCATTGGTGACCGCATGCGACTGACTCCTGCCGATGTCCTGTGTTGTCCTCCCCCTCTATTCCACTGCTTTGGCCTTGTACTTGGCCTTCTTGCTGTCATCACCCATGGCGGTAAGATTGTCTATCCAGCCGAGGTATTCGATATCCAGGCCACACTGGAGGCTATCTCGGAAGAGCGGTGCAGCGCCATTCATGGTGTTCCTGCCATGTTCGACTCTCTGTTCCAGGCAAAGTGGCCTGAGAACTTCAACTGTGAGAACCTCCGCACTGGTATCATCGCAGGTGCGCCTGTACCTCGTTATCTGATGGAACTTCTCGTGAATCGCTTTGGCATGACCGAGTTCACCAGCAGCTACGGACTGACCGAAGCCTCACCGACTTGCTTCAACGCCTTCACCGATGATGCTATCGACAAGCGCTTGACCACCGTTGGCACTTTGATGCCCCATGCCAAGGCCAAGATTATCGACCGTGACGGCAATATTGTGCCCATCGGCGTGCGAGGCGAGTTGTGCATTGGTGGTTACCAATTGCAGGCAGGATACTGGAACAATTCCGAAAAGACCAACGAGACCATGACTCGGGACGCTTCTGGTGTCTTGTGGCTTCACACTGGTGACGAGGCTGTCTTTGACGAGGAGGGCTACTGCAGCATTACCGGCCGCTTCAAGGACATTATCATTCGAGGTATGTTTATACCGATCGGACAACAACCCTTGACAAAGCTTGCTAACGAATTTCTTAGGCGGAGAGAACATCTACCCTCTCGAGATTGAGGAGCGTCTGATGGCCCACCCCGCCATCTCTCGCGCCGTTGTCGTCGGCCTCAAGAACAAGCACTACGGCGAAGTCGTCGGCGCCTTTGTCGAGCTTGCCGAGAACCACCACAAGCCCACGTTCGAGGAGCTCAAAGAATGGTGTCGCAAGAGACTGGGCGGTCACAAATCGCCAGCGCACGTCTTCTGGCTTGGCGAGGGTGACGTGCCTGCAACGGTTCCTTTGACGGGCAGTGGCAAGGTTCGCAAGTTTGAGATGGCCAAGCTGGGTGACGATCTTCTCCGAAAGGAAGCCAATGCTTCCAAGCTGTAGGGAAGAATCTGTTTGATGTTTTTTTTTTTTAATTTCTTTTTCTTAATGAAGGTTTATATGCGACAATTTATATCCGATGGTTTAGAGTTGATAGTACTGTTTTAAAAAAAGATGAGGCATGAGAAGAGTTGCAGCTGGGCTTATAAAAAAGTTGGAACAAGATAATAAATCATGGCGTTTATTCCAATGATTGCAGGGTGCAAAATGGTTTAAGGAGATTCAACACTAGTTTTAGGTCAACGGGCAAAAAATTCATTTTTTCTAAAATTAAAAGAAAAAGCTTATGATTTTGATTTATGCCATCTCCAACTCCAGTATATTAAACACGCATTCTTCGTCTACAGCTTCGGCACCAATCCCAACCTCATTCCACCAACAACCTTCTCATTCTCAGCCAGGGGACACAGCTGGAAGAATCTCTCGCGCGAGCATCGCACAAAAGCGCTGCGCTTGTGGGGAAGATCGACAAACTTATCGAGGCCGAAACCATGGATGAAATCGTACATGACCACCGTCGAATTGGTCTCCTTGGGCTCGCCAACAACGTACATGGTGCGAGGGTCGTCGAGATACAGATAGTGCATCAAGCTGCTCCACCAGGCAGAGACACGGTGAGGACCACGGAAGCGAACATCGCCGACAAGAGAGTGACGGCCGCGGTCGAAGTCGCCAGCGTCAAAGTAGCCACCAAGACGGTCCTCCTGAGAGATTGTTAGCCGGAATTGAATAATAATAAAATATGAAGGAAATTGTCCCAGCTTACCTTGGCCCAATACACCTCAAAGTAGGCGAAATAAGTATCATCCCACTTGGCAAGAACAGCAACCTGGTGAGGATCCTCGTGGATGTTGCGCAGATACTCACGGTGCTGGTCTAGCGTACCCGTCTCGTTCCAGCCTTGAGAAACGCGAGGGTCGTTCTGCCACTCATGGAACAATCGCAAGTGCTCAGCATCTGTATAATCGAGCGATACCATGGAGAAAGTCTCGTTGAGATGGGGAATCCATCGGCTGTAGATAACAGCACCAGGCGCAGGCTTGGCAGGTCGGATTGGGTGCCATGACTGCTGGTATCGGTCGGGGTCTTGAGGATCGCCGGCGGAGGCAATTGTCATGGTGTTGTGGTAGGGTGTGAGGGGGTATGATCCCAGAGGGCTCGACGCCGGCAGCGATGAGGGGGACTCGGCGGGACACCAGACAGGTCGAGGACCAAAAGGCGAACCAGCTCCCTGCCAGAAAGTGCTTCGGAGAGCAAGAACAAGAGCCTCGTCCGTCTTTGTCGAGGGCACGCGTTTCTCCCGAGGCTTGAGAGGGTGGTCAATGGCAAGCAGCACATCTCTGAGCTGCGCACCAAGAACAGCAGCGTTTGCGCCGTGAAGCTTCAAACGGAACGACTCAATGGCCGGGCTCACCGTGAAGAGCGCATAAACAACCAACCAAGCCTGACCGAGAGTAGGCGCCTCAGCACCATCCCAGTAGAGAGTAACACATGGTGAGCGACGAGCGCGTGCCCAAGGGCTGTTGTTGGAACTGGGAGGAAGCTCGCTCGACTTGAGGTTGACGGGATCCGTGAAGACGAGACGCTCGTTGTGAAGCTCAAAGGGGAGAGGCTTGGATCCAGCAGCTTTTGTTACGAGCTTGTAGACGGATGTCTCGACACCCTGGGGGGCTGAACCTTTTTGGATTTCGTACTCTGTCTGGTAGGGATGGGGAAGCTTGATGACGGTTTGGTTGGCCTTGACGGCGGAGAATGAACCGGGTGGTGATGACATTGTGAGGGTATATGGTAGCTATGGTAGCTTCTCAAAGAAGAATCGATTGAGAAGAAAGGAAAGAGAACGGGGAATGATGAACCAATTCACTTTCAATAAGCTATTCATATGGGGAAAAAAAGAAAAAAAAGGCACAAGAAAAGGGAAAAGAAAAAAGATAATCTCTATGCCGTCAACTACCGCTCATATTCCGTCCTACCACCCAACACCCAGGTTCTTCGCTCAATGCTACAGTACAGTACAATACAGTACCTATGACTACGGATGTCTCCGCCCATGAACTTGCTTCTGCTTGCTCCGAAAAGTAACTCCTCTCTTCGCTAGATGGAACAGAGACAACAACACTCATGTGCAGTACTATTGAGACTGATTGATTACCGGCTGTCCACCCCCCCGGCCTTCAAGACTAGTATGTATAACCCGATCGGTTGTTATTCAAGCGGAGTAGAGCACAAGTCATGACCCTGACCACCCCCAAAAAAAGAGATATGCAGCCGGCTAGCATGATGCACTTTGCTTTGCTGTGTTATGCTATGCTAGACTTGGCGGTAAACGTCAGTGATCAACACCCCTTCTATGAGCCGGATCAAAGGACGTTTTTTCGTCGTGGTGCATTGAATCGTGTCCTGGTCGATTCAATGAGATGTTGTGTCCTGTTTGTTTGCTATTTTATCTTGATCATGAGTAGGAACAGTCCAGTATCATGACTATTCAAGCTTCGATCAACCAACAGACTCAGTCCCATGTGTTCATTCAAACAAACCAACACTTCCTTGAACCCCAGTGTATTCATGCCCAGGCAGCTTACAGTACATACACCCCTCCAGCTCATAAAAAAAAAAAATGAAGAGCATCATGACAACCCCCCCTGCAGCCATAGCCGAAACAGTCAACCACATCGGATCAGATAACTTTTTCTAGACTTGCCAACCCCCCTGTCCACCCTTCTCGTAATTCTCTCAGACCGTGCGCCTTTACCCCCATGTGAGACGCCCAATCCTCGGCTTGGTCATGTAACCCTTGAGGAGTCAAATGGGGCAGGCCGGAAGAATGCCCTTGTCCGGTGTCCATACATGTACATTGCTGGAGGTTCAGATGCAACATGCCGCAAAAGATTCCGGTCGAGAATTCATGGGCTACCAAGGGGGGGGGGGGGTCTTTTTTCCTTAAATTGGGGGGTTTTTTTT